>JAZAVI010000956.1:0-30000 GCA_036326025.1 Chrosomus eos | reverse complement strand
AATGTTCAACTTTGTTTACAGATTTGCTGACTCATGCGTTTAGATGACAAGAAGCTGGAACTCTGCCGCTGTTGTTAATGCATCTGTGAGAACATTTACGTCCTGTAAGCAGGGGCTCAGAAAAGTGGGTTGTGCCAGGGGAATTTTTCTCTAAGTCACAAACACACGTACACGTGTGCACACAGGCCGAAATGATTCACTCCATGAACACAGTGATGAGGGTTTGGGGGAGAGTTGCATAATGTCCGAGGATTTATGAGAATGTGCAGCATTTTGTTGCCATAGTAACTTGCAATAAAAGGTATTCTAAAATGCTCTATTCATTTAGAAAATTCACCAAACATCTCCAAGGCAAGTGATTATATAATACATTATAAATCTAATCTCTTTCCCCCCTCACAAAACCATATTTGAAAATGCATTACATGAGTCAACCCACACATTATTAAAATATATCACAGAAAAACCTTTGCTGGGAAAACTATGATGCCTCAATATGGTCTCTGTTGGAAAGAGGTCATAGTAATGCAATCAACTTTAAGTCTCTGTAGGAAATCTATAAATTGCATGCAGTGTTCAATTGTACTTTATTTCTAAATACAATCTCAGATGAATACTAATCTCACCCAGTTTGCACATTTGAAACGGTTTGTCAACTTTATAGCTGTAAATCCATTCCATCTGCATGGATAAAATGACGTATTACGTCAAATCCCTATACTCACCCATTTAATTCCTCACCAAAATCTGTGCATGCTATTAATATGATTTGTGAACAGTGGAGAGAATGAGAAAATGTAGTCTACATTATCTCACAAAGTACACAATATAGTGCATTTAAAACGCTGGACTAACTTTCACCACTGTTCATTATTTATTTATATAATCAGTTTTCTCCTCACTACATAAATGCATGCAGTCCAAAAACATCTTTCTTTTTTGCATGTGAATCTATGTAATTATCATAATAAAATGTCAATCTCAATAATTCTGTTTCGTGGTTTAAAAACAGTAAATACGACTCATATTCCAGAACCTGTATTTCATTATCATTCTCAGTCCGAGTCCAGACAAATCTATAACAATGGCACTGTTGCAAGAAAAGCATTCATTGTCAATTTTATTTGTTTAATATGATGGCAGAGAGAGAAAGACAATAAATGAGTTCGCTTTTAACTGCTCCTGATGTGCACAATGACTGAATGTGCATAAAAATTAAAAGGAGGCACAGATTAATTAAGCATGCAAAATCCACAGATAATGGGAGGCTTTCATTGGTCTACAATACTAATGAAGTGTTAGCGCATTGCTGTGTTTGACTTTGAACCTGATGTCAGATTTCCTTTCATATACTCATCCTCTATTATTTTAACTTGCCGCTTTTCTAGGAAAACAGACTTCATTATTTACCGTTCAGCCACAGTAGTCGGTACTGTGGCTGAACGGTAAATGATTAAGTTCAAGTGATACAGTTCAAATATAGGATAATGTACAGCTAGGCAGTCATTAAGACAAACCCAGACAGCGTGACCACCAGGACACTGACTTGAATCTCTGTGGGTATAATTAAATGCATAGATATGAAATATTAATTTGTATGGAAGCTTGTTTCCGGCACGGAATAAAACATGTAAAAGATAATTTTTATAAAGTCCAATTCTGAGTCTTACCAACTTATGGCCTCATTTGCAGAATCATTTTCAGATAATCGACAGTCAGTCAGTCAGTCAGTCAGTCAGTCAGACAGACAGTCAGACAGTCAGACAGTCAGACAGACAGACAGACAGACAGACAGACAGACAGACAGACAGACAGACAGACAGACAGACAGACAGACAGACAGACAGATAGATAACAGGGCACAAGTAAGGTTTGGTCGGTTATAAAAGATTTGAGTTAACATAATTAATCCCTTATGTACCCCCCCCCCCCCCCACACACACACCCCACACAAAGTACCATCACTCTCAGCTCTAAAGTCCCCACAGTTTTTTAGATTAACAGAGTCTGTTTCTGCTCTGCGAGAGACAACATTATTCCCTTAAGTGTATGAAAGGCATTAAGGGGATAGTTCACCCAAAAATTAAATTTGCTGTTAATTTACTCACCCTCAGGCCATCCAAGATGTAGGTGATTTTTGTTCTTCAGTAGAACAGTAAAGAAGTTTTTAGCTGAAACCATGGTTCTTGGAGTTTCATATAATAAAAGTTGATAGCTACCATCACTTTGAGAGTAAAAAAAAAACAAACAAACACAAAAACACAGGCAAAAGTGCATTAATAACGGTGGCTCCTAATAATACATTCAGGTCTTATGAAGCAAAACGATCGGTCTGTGCAAGAAACTGAACATCCTTTACAACATTATTACCTGTAATCCACAGGCTCAGGAAACAGTCCTAAGTGCGTTCCCAAGCGCGAGCTTCCTGAAGCATAATGACGTGAGCAGGAGCTCAAACGTTGGGAATCTGTTAAAAGTCAATCTTTCCAATTGAAAGATTGTGCAAATGAACTTAATCTTAATTTTTTATATAGGTTTTGGTATCCAGGATAAGCACAAGTAAGTACCATTTTGATGAAAAAGCAACACACACACACACATCTTCCCTCTGTGTTGTAAACAAACAGTGTTAGCTCATGTGTGAGTTTTCTCCGGCACGTACGTCATACTGCGACAGGAAGATCACGCTCTAGACTGCCGTGAACACACCCTGGACCATTTGCCGAAGCTGTGGATTACAGGAAATAATGTTGTAAATAATGTTCAGTTTCTTGCACAGACTGATCTTTTTGCTTCATAAATCCACGGTGTATTATCAGAAGCCACATCAATTTGGTTTTGCCTGTATGTGTTTTTATGACTCTCAAAGTGACGGTAGCATTGACTTTCATTATATGAATCACCAAGGAACATGATTTCAACTCGAGAAAAAAAAAACTACATCTTGGATGGCCTGAGGGTGAGTAAATTAAAAGCAATTTTTATTTTTGGGTGAACTATACCTTTCAATTTATTTATGTTTACTGTGATACAAATAATAAAGTCTTTATGTTTTCTGCAGTCAGCACTTCAGATAAGAATTGCCAATCGTTAAAAAAAATTGTTCACCTAAAAATAAAATTCTGTCATTACTTACAAAACCACATGATGTTCCAATCCATGTTTTTTATAGAACAAAAAAGGATTTTTTTTGTAACATTCTTTTCCATATGACCATTCATAGTGACCTGTTTTGTCAATTTATTTTTAGAGACAATTTTTGTGAAGCTCCAAAATAACAAAGAAAACATGTTTTAATATTGTTCAGTCCATTTTCTAAACCAAATCAGCTGGTTCCCTAAAAATAACTGATTTAAAAGAAATTGCTGGATTATTTACTGATCCAGTTCTCGAGTTCAACTCAATGTAACCCATTTGCCAATTCTCAAGTTAAAAGCTCACTCAAGGGGAAATATTATCAGTAAATAAATGACTTTAATTTGTATGGCTAGAGATGCAGACGAGCAGCGCAGGTCCTCGACTGGAATATAGTGCACAAATAAAGTGGATTATTATTGAAAGTCATTTTTGGAGTCTTTTTATTTTGTATTTTTGGAGCTGAACACTCATCATTGTATGGAAAAACATTCATGATTATTAGTTAAAATGTAAATTTTTTTGTTCCATAGAAAAATAAAATTATACACGTTTGAAGCAACATGAGAGTGAGTGAATTATAGCAAGATTTAAATTTTTGGGTGAACTATCTCGTTATTAAGAAATAAAAGCTTGCACATCCGAGCAGGGATTTTTCCCACCCCTTTATAATATTATAGTTCTAAGGCCTGTTTCTTCAGGCAATACAATGTCCTCATATGACGCTTAAAGTTTACAATACATGTCATTCAACTAGAATGATTCAGATTCAGAACAGTTGTGGATTATTTGCCAAATAACTTTGCGGACCACAAGTATAAACAAGCCCTGACTCACTGCACCAGAGTGGGTCTTCTCAATTAAATTTGGTTGATGCCACAGTCAACTCTATATAGAACAATACAGATTGTTTTTTTTTAAAAACCAAAAACAACCGTCGATTGACCTTGATGTGCCAATCAAGTCTCAATCTGTCAGTCACATTGCAGGATGCACTTCAATGAAGCATTCAGCCTCACCTGCCAATTTCAACAACTCAAAAAAGACAGTAGCCCTCTGGGTGTTTATGGTCTAGCCTCAGAGCCTGGGATAATAGAGTGGCTAATTGGGGAAGAAGTTAATCTACGGACTGCTAAAATAGTGACGAGGGGAAAAAAATTGGAAATAAAAATAGAAAATGAGAAGAAAAGACAAGACCACAGTGGATGGGAAGAGACAGTAGAAACGAAAAGGACTTTGTACACAGGGGATTAAAAGAAAACATGAGAAACTTGAATGAGTAAGTACTGTATGTAAAACAGAACGACAATCATGCATGATATATGCATGTGTGAGAGTAAATGTGTGCAACTCAGTCTTTCTGTTAAGCTGATAACGGCATTACCGCGTGCATTTTAAATTCATAGTGCTTAATGTTACGAGACCTCTTAATCCGCAAAAAATCAATGCCTAATAACCTATGAAAATGTACATTTGCTCTTTTACTATTGCCAGAGGCCCAGTCACACACCCCGGGGGCCCTTTTTCGATTCTCCCGCATTAGCAGTAAAAACCATAAACCACCATTAACGACGGAGGATTTGTGTAAAGCAGTGAGGGGCTGGTCTGTGCTCATGCCATTTGGGACAGAGATCAGCTCCAGGAATAATGTGTGCATGATAGAGACAGACAGGGAACATGTCGCACAGGCCTCATGGATATTAAAATCCAATATCAAAATCAAGATGAGAGGAGCTGGAAGAAAGTGGGGTTACCATGTGAACGGAAAGTTCACCTTTACATTAACATGATAAACTCTGAAATACATAGCCTATATCATGGTATATTAAGTTGATAACAGTTGAATGCACTAAAGAATGGTCAGAAAAAAAAAGTATGTGACACTTTCTAGTCAAATGTAGAACAGGTTCATAATGTAAATAATCACAATTGTTGGTTAAATTAAGTGATGTTAGTTCTTGCAGATGACACATTGATATCGTAAATAATATAAATACATTCAGCCATTAAAGTTTGACATAAAGTTCTGATGTAACAGCGAAATTGCTAATTGAATGGAGGCAGTCTATATCTGCTCGATCTATTTGTCCTCGGAAGTGGGAAAATCCTAGTCCCCCGTAGGAACTTTTCACTGGAATGCCCACTCAAGTTGGAGTTGTGACTTGGAAACTCAGGGGAAGCAAACTACCCGTCTATGGCTTCTCATCGCATCAACCATAGTGAAAAAGTGGTAATATATTGTTTATTAGCACTTCTGTTTGACTGTGTCTCAATAAACTCAGTGGTCCACAGTACTATCCAACCTATATTTGTGGACATGATACTTCAGCATTATCTGTGCACAATACAGCTTTTTAATGCGTTTGTATTCCGAAAGAGTAACCACAACAAAGGTTTGTCCATCTTAGTTTTCTGACCCCTTTACTGAAATGTGTTCAACTCATTTCAGTTCAACATTTTGGGAAATCCCAAAATGTTCGCCATATTTTATTAATTAAAATATCAATATTTGGCACCAGCATATCAATTCTCGTATCGCACGAAGAAGGGCAACGATATATCGCCCTGTCGATATTTTGTCCCACCCCTAATAACAACATACTGGGCCATCTGACCAATAAAAGCATAGTAGGCTCTAGGGAAGGAGGGTTTTAGAGAGACAGAATCCTTGATCGAACCGTTTCAGACACTGTGAGAAAAGAGGTGATGCTGCAATGTACAGTATATTATGAGAAAATGTAAGTGTTTTTTGATCATGGATGCATGTAAATCTATTGTAGGAGACCTCAAAAACAAAATTAGGAACTCTTAAAGTAGTGTTCCAACGTGTTTTAGGAGATTTTGTAAATACCATGTTTTTAGCACTACAGTATGTTCGGTCTGCCTGTGTCTGTTTAGGGTTTTTTTTAATTACATTTTGAGTGCTGGCTTGTTTGTTGGTATGCTTGCATGACCGTAAATGTGTTTTTGGATAAGCCTCTGTGTATGAGCTTGTGTAATTGTGTTGTCTCCGACTGTCAGCTCCACTAAGCCCCAAACCCCCTATACCCCCACCCCCCCAGCACACGGCTGACCTGTTTCCATATAAACAAAGGATGCTGGAGGCAGAATACTGAACGGCGGGGCTAAAGCTTAGGCATCCTGAGGATGGACGCCTCCGAGGCTTAGGGTCCCTCATCTCCCAGCGACAGATCTACCAGACCCAGCCGGCCATCCTCCCTGCCACCCGACTATAATTACCCGGCAGAAATGCATGTACGTGCTCACCGCCTGCAGGGCTGATCTCCAGCTGCCGTGATATTAACTCCATCAGGTCTTGTGCTGAAAAGAGCTTTATCCCTCAGCTCTCAGGAGAAGCTCGGCACAGCCATCCCTTAATAACATACATAACTTCTCTCAAGCACAACTTCTTCTCCATGTCCCTGACAACTGAAATACCGCTCATGAGAGGAGAAAGAAATCGATGTCCTTATCTTATGCTGCCTGTGTATAAAGCATGGAGAGGTTATTAAGAATGTGTGGAAGGAGAATATAGGAAAAAAAGAGATGGAAACTATTAATGCACTGCAAAATTTTCTCTATATTTAGTCAGAATGTTTGTATTAATTTTCAAGAAAAATGTATAAACATCATTTAAACAAGATGGATTTACTTGATAAACAAAAATTGGTTAAGATATTAAAATGTGTATTTTGAATTAAGTTTATTGTTCTTAGCATGTTT
The DNA here is from genome assembly GCA_036326025.1 of Chrosomus eos. Lineage (NCBI taxonomy): Eukaryota > Metazoa > Chordata > Actinopteri > Cypriniformes > Leuciscidae > Chrosomus > Chrosomus eos. The sequence goes on along the minus strand of JAZAVI010000956.1, from coordinate 23,142 downwards.
CCTGGTTTAAGCTCATAACTTTTACTAAATTGTTAGAGTGCAGCTGATGAGGATTATGGCAGGTGTGGATGATTGTGAAATGTGTGCAGGTGTGAGCCAGGAGAGATTATGGGAAATGTAGTGCGGAGGTGACCGATGACGATGAAGTGACTGGTGACTGAAGATCGTGTTGAGGTGACGACTGGTGAATGAGGATTGTGACAATTTTTGCCACATTTCAACTAAAAAATATAAAAAAAAAAAAAAAAAAAACTTGTTTAGTTACAAAAATCTCACTAAAAATAATGATACCATGGCAAAAATATATTCAGGTACATCATCATTGAAGAAAAAAAGACACCAAGAAGACCTAATGTGACCTATAAGCATAACATCTTTAAATGATTGATGAATGAGCGTCACACAATGATGTGGCTATGAAGACTCCTGTTTCAGGTTAACAACATGTTATTAATCTTTCCTCTTGCTGAGCAGATATCACAAGGTTATTAGCTGTTTGTCCTTTCATGGAAAACCCCCAAAAAGTTGTTGCAGATGCACATTAACAATTATGACAGCATATGGTGGTTTAATTTGGGCACATTTAACACCATACAACATGAACTGAACATATCTACTTAAAGCATTTTATCACTACCAAACAACGTATGCAAATAATATGGAAATTAATTCAAAGGTATAACTCCACCAACATGGTAAATGTGGGTGTGTAAAATTAACATGCTGAAGTGTAAATATATCTGTTTGTCTGGGGATGTGCCACAATATCCACATATGCAATTACCCTTTTTTTTTATTGTATGTGTGGTTCAGATATACCCTATTATGGGGACAGATGAGGGGAAAAATGATGGTTAGGGTTAGGGGATAGAATATACCGTTTGTACAATATAAAAATCATTATGTCTATGGATTGTTATTGTGTGTGTGTGTGTGTGTGTGTGTGTGTGTGTGTGTGTGTGTGTGTGTGTGTGTGTGTGTGTGTGTGTGTGTGTGTGTGTGTGTGTGTGTGTGTGTGTGTGTGTGTGTGTGTGTGTGTGTGTGTGTGTGTGTGTGTGTGCGTGCAACACTGGGCATCAAAAGTCTATAGCCGGTTAGTGACCAATGGAGACCAATGACCAAAGACGTGACTCTAGGGGCTCCTGCAGAAACTTTTTATAAAGACTATCAGGGTGTCTTTATAAGACGTGGTGTGTACAGATTTTGAGATCATAGAGCTTCTTTGATTTTATTAAGTGCTGATATGCCTCCAAAACCCAAAAATACGGATAACCAGACGGCATCGAGAGCGCGGCCTAATGCAGGGGCTACATCCCCGGCCCAACGTGATCCTGTCGGACCGCCGCCTCACGACGGAGATGGCGTTAGCACCGTCACAGCTTTGAGTATGGCCTCTGCGGACTTTAAAACCGAACTTCTGGCTGCTCTCCGAGAAGAGATGGTGGGCATTTTCAAGTCTGAGTTACAGATGGCTATGACTGAAAACTTATCCCAAATAAAGTCAGAATTGCAAAGTGTGAAAACGGAGCTGACGGCTAACTTAGCCGCTACAAAGCGTGACGTGGGTGAGCTAAGGGGGACTGTGAGTGAGATGGAGGAATCGTTGTCAACCTGCACAGACGACGTGGCGTACCTCAAGAGTAAAGTGGATAGCCTGTCCAATAAAGTTCTGGCTCTTGAGAATAAATGTGAAGATCTAGAAAGTAGATCTCGCCGCAATAACATCCGTATAATCGGGTTATCTGAGCAATGTGACACGGTTACCGCGGCGACTACCTCCGCTCTGCTTAAGGAAGCGCTTAACTTGGAAAAAGCACCTCTTATTGATCGTGCTCATCGATCCCTAAACCCCAAGCCCAAACCCGGAGAGCGGCCACGCCCCATAATAGCACGTTTGCACTATTACGCAGATTGTGTCGACATCCTTCAACGTGCCAGGGCCCAGCAGCGGATAAAGATTGGGGACTCTACAATCTCCATCTTCCCGGATCACACAGCCCGGACGGCGAGAGCACGCGCTGCCTTTAATGATGTCAGGAGGCAACTCAGGGACATTCCAGGCATACGGTATGGTCTGATATATCCTGCTCTCCTCCGGATCACAACGAGTAGAGGAGTTACAAAGGATTTCACATCCCCTGGAGAGGCTGCTGTTTTTATCAAAACCCTTAAATAGGTGAACCCTTAATTAGGTGAAGCTGATTTTAAGTGCCACCTGCTTACAGAATGACTGTAACATCAAAGTAATTTGATTTTGAGACATAAGTAACAGTGGCACAAATATGTTATTATTTTGATAAGCTAATATATTTCTCAGGTTCACACAAGTTGCTCTGTTCTAGTTGAATGTACACCCTGTAATTTAAGTTACACATTTTATTATTGTTGTGCAGGAGCTCCTGTGGAGTTTGGTGAAGTATGAAGATGACGGTTAGGTCTAATACACGGAGTTTAGTGTTTCTGCTAATGACTCCTAGTGGAGTCTGCACCGGTATCCTATCGTTTGGGGATGGGGTAATAGTAGGTGCGGGGGGTGGGGGGTTGGATTTATCTACTATTTTTGTCTTCTTCTTCTTTTTTTTTTTTTTTTTTTTTTTTTTTTTTTGTTGGAGTTCGAATTGTGGTTGCAATTTCACTTGTGATATAAACTAAACATGACAAGTATTAAAGCTTTAAATACGAGATTCGTTAGTTGGAATATCAAGGGTTTGGGGAGTGCTGTCAAACGCTCAAAGGTGTTTTCTCATTTAAAGCGTTTAAAGCCTGATATTGTTTTTCTGCAGGAGACCCACATGCGAAATAATGACCAGGCACGGTTGAGATGTCCCTGGGTTGCGGAAGTATTCCATTCCAGCTTCAATTCTAAGGCCAGAGGGGTTGCCATTCTGATTAGTAAATCAGTTCCATTTACACAGACCAAAATCATTTCTGACAAGGACGGCAGGTACCTGATCATTTTAGGGACTATATACCAGGTTCCAGTTCTACTTGTCAACGTATACGCACCAAATTTTGATAATCCTAGTTTTTTAAATAATTTGTTTAAGAAACTACCATCATTAAATGATGTATTTTTTATATTTGGTGGGGACATGAATTGTGTTGTGAATTCTCAGCTGGACCGATCTAAAGTCAGCTTGAGTCAGTCACAAATGGCTAGAAATCTTTGTAGTTTTATGTCCAACAATGGCTACATTGACCCTGGAGGGTTCGTAATCCAACTGGCAGACAATACTCCTTTTATTCACATGTCCACCAGACTTTTTCCCGTATCGACTATTTTTTTATTGATGCCAGACTGATGCCCAAAGTGACAGATAGCGGGTATCATCCTATTATTATTTCAGACCATTCGCCTTTAACCTTGGACATTCAATTCTCGTCTGAATCTCGTTACCCCACCCATTGGAGATTTAACATATCTCTTTTGTCTGATGACAAATTTCATAAATTTATTATAAGTACAATTGAGGATTTTATATCTCTCAACCAGTCTGAATCGGAACCCATTTCTAATGTGCTCCTGTGGGAATCTTTAAAAGCCTACTTGCGGGGTCAGATTATCTCCTATTCTGCTCATTTGAAAAAATTAAGAATGTCAACTATCCAAAAATTGTCGGCTGATCTGGAATCTGTCGATCAACAGCTTGCCACCTCCACGTCTCCGGATTTATTAAGGCGGCGTGTGGTATTGAAAACAGAGTTAGACTTGATCACTACTAATGAAGCAGAGCGGTTACTTTTACATTCTCGTGCCAAGTACTACGAATATGGAGACAAATCTGGAAGATTACTAGCTCACCAATTGCGTCGTCAAGCAGCCTCACGTTTAATACCCCGTGTTAGAGATGAGTCAGGGATGTTGGTGGAAGAACCGGACCTTATTAATTCAGTATTTTCATCCTTTTATAAATCTTTGTATAGTTCTGAATTTCCATCGGACTTGACTGATATGGATGCGTTTTTGCAAGACCTAGACTTTCCGGGTATGAGCACGGATGCAATTGATCAGTTGGACTCTCCACTGACTACGCAAGAACTTACATTGGCTCTACAAAATATGCAAAATAATAAGGCACCTGGGCCAGATGGGTTCCCGGTCGAATTTTTCAAGGCATTCCACAATCAACTCATTCCGTTGTTACATGCTGTTTATGTGGAATCTCTATCAAATGGCTCTCTTCCTTTCACTTTGAGACAGGCTTCTGTTAGTGTTCTTCTGAAAAAGGGAAAGGATCCCGAACTTTGTACCTCTTATAGACCTATCTCTTTGATGAATGTCGATACCAAGGTTCTCGCGAAAGCTTTAGCACGTCGTCTGGAGAAGGTGCTTCCAACAATTATATCTCAGGAGCAGACAGGCTTCATAAAAGGACGTCAACTTTTTTATAATGTCCGTACTCTATTAAATGTTATCTACTCGAAAGGAACCGCTGCCATTCCAGAAGTTGTAATATCTGTTGACGCAGAAAAGGCGTTCGATAGAGTTGAATGGAGTTACTTGTTTGCAGTTTTGACGAAATTTGGTTTTGGTAATGTCTTTATATCATGGATACGCCTTCTATATACATCACCCTGCGTCAGTATCACTACTAATAATAGTCAATCTAGTTATTTTTCTTTAAATCGTGGCTGTAGACAAGGTTGTCCTCTGTCCCCCCTCCTCTTTGCTCTTGCAATAGAACCTTTGTCCATTTATTTGAGGTCTTTCCCCATTTTTAACGGCATTAGACGTTCCTGTGTTGAATTCAAACTTTCTTTATATGCTGACGATCTGCTATTGTATGTCACAAATCCTGTAGGTGCGTGCCCTGCTATACTTTCTTTTTTTTCATAGATTCGGTTCGTTTTCAGGATACAAGATCAATGTCTCGAAGAGCGAATGCTACCCGGTCAATGCCCTAGCAATGCAGCTCTCTCAATCTGATATTTCCTTTAAACTGAGTCCTTCGGGATTTAAATATCTGGGGGTCCATGTGGCCAGGTCCTACAAATCTCTTTATGCTGTAAACTTTTCTCCCCTATTGACTGAGATTAAGGCTGATTTTCAAAGATGGGGTTCCCTCCCCCTTTCCCTGATTGGTAGAATTAACGTAGTTAAAATGAACGTCCTCCCAAAATTCTTGTTTCTGTTCCAGTGCCTACCTATATTTTTATCTAAAGGTTTTTTCAAAAGCATTGATTCAGTTATATCTCAATTTCTGTGGAACGGTAAGACACCTAGAGTTGGGCTAAAAGTACTTCAGAATTGCAAATTTGACGGTGGCCTCTCTCTACCAAATTTCAAAGTTTATTATTGGGCTACGAATATAATTAAAACTATATTTTGGCTAAAATTGGTCAACATACCTTGGTGTCAGTTGGAAATACAATCATGTCCCTCATCCTCATTGCTGGCGATAATGGCTGGTGTGGCTTCAGTCAACCCCTCTGGCTTTACTAGCAACCCAGTGGTCATTTCCACATTAAAGATATGGTTTCAATTTAGGAAGCATTTTAAATTTCTTAATCCCACTATATCAAGTCCACTGTTGAGGAACTATGCGTTCAAACCTGCATTTACTGATTCTATTTTCACTTTATGGCATGATAAGGGTCTGAAATGTTTTAAGGATTTTTATAAAGACGGGTTTTTTTGTTCTTTTAAAGATCTAACTAACGAGTTCGACCTCCCATCTTCACATCTTTTTAGGTATTTTCAAATTAGGAACTGTGTAAAATTTTTATTTCCCAGTTTTCCACAACTTCCTCCTGAGCAGACATGGGACAGTCTTTTACAATTGAATTTTTCACAAAGATCTTTAATTTCAAAAGTCTATGGTACTATCCAGTCCTATGATGACCATTTAACCACTAGGACGAAGGAGGCATGGGAGAAAGAGTTGGGTTTGGCCTTTGATGTTGACTGGTGGGACTCTGTTTTAAACGGTATTCACAAAGCCTCAGTCTGTGCCCGCTTGACTTTAATACAATTTAAGGTAGTGTTCAGGTGTCATTATTCTAAAACCCGACTATCACAAATTTTCCCTAATACAATTGATGTCTGTGACAGATGCTTTGGTTCGCCCTGTAATCTTGCACATATGTTTTTCTTCTGCCCAACTCTAGGAAATATTTGGCAAACTTATTTTAACACCATGTCTAAAGTGCTCCTCAAGACCATTGATACTTCTCCGCATATAGCCATTTTTGGTACTCCTCAAGAATACCACCGTTTCTCATCAGTACAGTTAGAGGTCCTGGCTTTCACTTCCTTGATAGTGAGACGCCATAATTGGAAAGCAACAAATGCCCCATCTAATACACTTTGGACCACTGATGTCATGTCCTTTCTAAAATTGGAAAAAATAAGATACTCTAAACAAGGTAATCTCGCCAAATTTTACAATAAATGGCAACCATTTATATTATTTTTCCAGGCTAACTAGGCCTAACTCCAACTCACACCATTCATTTTTTTTTTTTCCTTTTTTTTTTTTTTTTTTTTTTGTTTGTTCTCTTTTCTTTTGTTTTATAAAAGGTTGTACACAATGTGTTTGTTATTGTCATCCAAATGCCTTCATTGTTTTTTGTGTGCACACCAATAAAAACATATGAAACGGAAAAAAAAAAAAAAAAAAAGTCTATAATTCTGCATCTGTTGCTTGTGGGAGATCAATCTTTGTTGCCCTATTGATCGGCATCTAGATGCAAGGCGGCTGAATGGCAGTGAGGGATTTCTGTGACTTACAATCCTTATGATGTGCAAAGTGTGAGTGCATGTTTCTGAGTAAAAACAAAACTGCAGGACAGAATGCAAACTGATTGGATGAAACGTTACTCTAAACAGCTAACACACCAGCGCTTTAGCGGAATTATTCGACAGGCTAAACACCCACAGTTAAAGTCATTCTCTCAACAACTCATCTCCTTCTAATTTCAAACAACAAACCTCTCAGCAGACCTATGGTTATCCGTCCCTACAGACGTAACTTCCACCTCAAAACTGATTTCTCTCGCTATCTCACAGCTGCTAATAGGCTCTCGACATTCATCTCACCACCTAATTCTGCAAGGAAAAGAGACCCAGATGACATTTTTCCACCAGTTAGCCACCATGTCCTCGTAATAGTCCTGAATTGTTCCTTCAAATAAGCACATGGATTGTGATGATGCTGGTGTCAGAGTGGAATACTCAAGTGTGTTCAGCCGCAGCAACATACAAAACAGGCGGACATTAAAAAGGTATTATAAATGCAGAAAAACAACCAACATTTGTAGTAAGAATATTTTTTTTTGTTTTTAAAAGAAGCCTTTTATGGTAATCAAGGCTGCATTAATTTGATCAAAAATAACATAATAATAATAAAGACAATTCAGGAAACCGATTTCAATATTAGTATAAAGCAGTTCATTATACTATTTTGTAGTCATGGCACGACATTTGTGATGGTACAGTGAGTGTTGTGCACCAGCCTGAGAGTGTGTTTTTTTGTGAGTTAAGCCAACAGCAGATGGTGAATGGACACATGACCCACCATCCTCATTCAACCAGCACTGGTTCAGAGGGAAGAACAGGTGCGTCGTCTGATACAGTCCCCCCTGAAACCTGAACTCGTACTTTCATTCCCCCTCTCACATTCACATGGCCTGTCTGCTGCTATGCTTCACGGCAGACTTTTCCAATTAGTCTCACCCGTGTAACCCTGGTGTCACATGAGACAGCATATGGGCCATTGTACTAGTACAAAACTCAATCTGAAATGAGACACTGCACTAAATCAAATCCCAGTTGTGGCAAAATCATTTAAGACCTGAATAGACGGAAAAATGACACGGACATAGATGAACATGAGAATGCGTCAATCTATTAGTGACCAATTCCTAAAGTAATTAAAATATGTTATCAGCCCTACAAAAAATATGACCTATGTAAGAGTGAAATTCTGTTTACTGCTTAGTGCTTAATACACTAAGTAAGCTGTACAGTACCAACTACCTCAGGGGGTACTAAATGCTGCTAGGTGGAACAAACTGTAATCTGCACTACTGTCTCTTCAAAATAAATTTAAAGAAACCTAGTATCTTGTATCGAACCGTGACCCCAAAACCGACGTGCGTACCAAACCGTGACTTCTGTGTACCGTTACACCCCTAATCACACACACACACACACACACACACACACACACACACACACACACACACACACACACACACACACACACACACACACACACACACACACACACACACACACACACACACACACACACACACACACACACACACACACACACACACACACACACACACACACACACACACACACACCACACACAATCGTTGAAAAGTTTGAGGTCAAGAAGGTTATTTTACTTTTTTTTAAATTGGTAACACTTTATTTCAATATGTATAGTATTAACTCTAAATTATGCATAATTACATGCAACTAACTAACCCTAAACCAAACTCTAACCTTAAGTAAATACATGTGTTAATTCATATGTAATTCATAATTCTTAAATGTATAATTATCTAATAAATCTACTAATCTAAAAAACTTTTATTAGGCAATGATGCATTCAATTCAATTAAAAACAATGACAGTAAGGATATTTAAAATGTTGCAACAAAAAAAAATCTAAAAAAAGTACATAAATGTATAACATTAATAATAAGAAATGTGTCTTGAGCACTAAATCAGTATATTAGAATGGTTTCTGAAGGATCATGTAAAACTGAAGATGGTGGAATGATGCTGAAAACTCAGCTTTTACATCACAGGAATAACATTTTAAAATAAATTAAAATAGAAAAAAAGCTATTTAAAAATGTAGTAATATTTTACATTTTACTCTATTTTATCAAATAAATGCTGCCTTAGTCTGCATAAGAGACTTTTCATATAAAATCACATAACCCCAAAATGACTATTTATCACAAATCTGAAATATCATACAACGGTAGTATGCCATTTTCTATCTTTCTATTGTTTTTTCTCAGCTATGCAAATTGTCTGTGAATTCAAAATTCAGAAAATGGCAAAAATAAATAAATAATTTGTGTTTTGCAAACCACATTAGGCCTTAAAACAGCTAAAAACTTCTGCACCCTTAAGTGTCAAATTATGATTAGGATTTTTAATCATGTTAGTAATAGTATTATAAAAGTTTATATAATATTAGCTAGGACATCTAACCTGTTACACATGCAGACCTTCAGTCTCCAAAAACTTTCAAAAAAATGACTATGCAAAACACAATAGAACATCCACAGAGATGTTCTCATAAAAGGGAAGAGAGGTGTAAAATCAGTAATAACAACAGAGTTATTAAGCCACCAGGCTGGAATTTCCCATTATGGATATTAAACTGTGCTTCTGCTGCACTTAACCTGCTGGGGCATTTTTAAGTCATATACTATTTCAGACCCGCTTTCTCCCGTGCACTCCGTTCTTTGTATGTAAATCTGAAACTCAAGCACAGAGTCGGGTGCGTCTCTCTCATAAGAAGCCCAGTAAATCTCTCCTCATCACACTGTGGGGATTTGGCCTGTAATACAGCTGCCGTGACTCACCTACCATGAGGAGGGAAGGAGAATTAAAGGAGGAACCAAAGCAAAACCAGGCTTTCAAGTTTGTTCTTTCCTTCACTCTCTTCTCCAAACCAGGCTTTCAAGTTTGCTCTTTCCTTTACTCTCTTCTCCAGTCTCGTTGATGGTTCAACAGTTACTTTCAGGTGGTCGAAAGAAGGGTGAGTGGACGCAGGTATGGGGCCGTTGTGTCTGTACTACAGTACAAGCCTAAAGCTGCTGCCTGGGGCAATCATTTCCCACAGGGATCCGTTTGAGGAAAATTGCTCTGCCCGTCATTTAGTCAGCAGAGCGGCACGGCAGAGAGGCAAACACGCAGTGAGTGTGATAATATAGAAAACGCAAGCAGATGCACAGACAGCTTTAGGACCCACAGTCTGACATACCCTGCATCCCAATGCACATTCTATCCATCCTAATTTGTACTGTATGAGAGATTAAAATAAATGTGTCGCAAAGCATGCTGAAGAGAGTATGCCAAAACTACCCGGATGGTCAACTAATTCTTGTATATTTTGAAGTATGGATGCGTGCACACTCTTTCGGCTATTATTGCGCACGACCCATTGTGCTTTGGATGAGGATTCGGCCCAGAACTACAAACATGGCAGATGTTTGTGAGACCAGTGGTTAAGCAGAGACGCCCTGAAAGGGGTTTAAGTGATTAATAACCGATATGTAACCTGATGAAAAATATACATTTGTTTATATTATCTGTGTCTTTCATCTTAACTAACATAAAGCAAAATATAATTATTAGATGAAAAACTAGAAAATTAGAAATGCTAACTGAAAAAAAACACTAAAAACAGAACAATTCCAAGAGGGTCTAAACATTACTAAAACTAAAAATAAAATTGAACTGAAAATATTGATTCAAAATATCAATAAATACTACCAAAGTATATAAATAATACTACAACAACACTTTTAGTACTCGATATGATAGTATGTTGAGTAGTGTAAATGAAATGAAATGTGGAGTGAGCAAATGAGGACTATAACTGTGATAAGATCACAGGCAAGTTTACAGTGCCATGATGCACGTAACTATGTGACAAAACGGTGCGTGGTTTCAAGATGGAATTGTACGCATGATGTGAGAGTATATCCCAAAGCTTTCCTACCCTTCTGCTACAAAAGTATGTACTTTATCTTCACAAAAATAGAGCAAAGTATAAGTAGGCAAATTGGGATGTAGCAAGATATACTTAAAGTCCCTGTAAAGTCAAAATTAAGTATGTGTTCTGAGTTTGTCACACCACAGAAAAATGTGTTATTAGTCACCCAGCCAAATTTGAATGATAAAAAAAGCCAGCAAATACATAAAATAATAAGCTATCAAAATCTTGAAAAAATGAGCAGTAGTCTCTGCTCTCAAACGCTGGGGGTGTGTCCGCTGGCTGCGCTGAAACCACGCCCACTCGCGGGAAAGCTGCCGACCGTCGCCACACTCAACTCTACAGCCGGAATGAACGCTCGCACGGTGGGCACGCACTGCCGATGATGGCACCAGTTGTCGGCGCGACGGGAGAATGAATGCCGAGGCGGGAGTCAGTTCGGCCCCATTCACCAGTAACAGCGGATTATCAGTGAATCGCAGTTGTCTCCGACGAAAGTTTATACAACTATCGTGTAAAATGATCACTTACAGAGGTGGGTTTTGGCGGTGATCCTCAGCTCTCCATCAAGGTGTCTCTTCACAAAATTAATCCACTTCTTCTTGATGTAATCGTTTTTCGGAAATTTAAATAAGGACACCGATCCGTTTGTGTGATCCGGTGATCGCATCCAGGTAGTACGCATTTCCGTGACGAAGGCATAGCTAGCTAGCTAGCAATCTGTAGGCTGTTACTAATAATAGTACTGACAGTAACTCGCGATTGAGCGGCCTCAGCGGCTCCAGTGCGTCATCAAGTAGGGGCGTGTCCAGGAGCTCGGGGGCTCCAGTGCGTCATCGAGTCCCCGTTTTAGCCCCGCCCAGAAAATCCGGAAAATAGGAATGGTGAAAAACTGTTTAACGGTCTAACTCCACAATTCAGTACTTCACAGTTCACAGTCTTTGTAATATGTTTAGCAATACATCTCTAACATTTATAATGTGTTTAGAATTTTTTTTTTAAAATTGCCTTTACAGGGACTTTAAAGGGACAGTTAACCCAAACAATTGAGAAAAAGAAAATCTATGTTATATATCATGTCACCACATTGAACCCCACTGAATTTCATGGAAAAATACCGCAGCTTAATATGTTTGTTTTTTTTGGGGGGGACTATTCCTTTAAGGCTAACATTGCCTAACACCTGCCGCGTCTCAGATATACTTCACTCACATAAATTCACACACTGCAGGCTTTCTATATATATATATATATATATATTCTTATGGTGAAGAAACACACAACCACATGTATAGATGTACCCCAGACAGGTCCTATTACTGCCCACTTCCTCATACTCTATCACTTTCCCTTGTTCTTTCGCTACCTCTCTCATGCGCCTGACTTCTCAGGTTTCAGTGAATCAGACCTGGTGAATAATGCATAAGGTACAAGCTGTGAAAACCTGGACAGCACTGTAGGCAGCAAGCAGTGACTAAATGAAAGTTTAGAGCATTCAGACAGAAGGTATTCTGTGCCGTATCCACCAACAGACACCGGTATCTTCATCAGCTCTGCTTTGCTTAAAATGGCCTGTCATAAAAAAAGAGAAAAAATTAAATAGCGAAATGGATTGCTCAGTGCCTGTTTGTAGAAATTATGCCATTAAGGGCAAAAGAACACCACCACTGAAGGAAACTGCTGGGGAAAATTGTGCTTTACAAATTGGCAGACATTTTCTTATGCTGAAAGTCAAGAAGATTGCCAAATTACAAGTTAGCAGGCTGGGATAAAAGAAAAAAATGGTAAAACTTTATGATTTATTTCACATTAGCACAATGGAGAGGTTGGCATGAGCTGTCGAAATGCTGTCCGAGAGATATGCCAAAAAACGTCTCAGGTTACTATTGTAACCATAGTTCCCTGAGAAACAGGGAACGAGACGATGCGTCGAACGACACGGTGGGAACGCCTCTTGCGTGATTGCGTCTGAAGCATCTATGCCAACTAGTCCAATGGAATGAGAGAATGAGCGTCACGGGCGGGTGACGTCATGAACCAGGAAAGGACAAGAGCACTTCCGCTGCTCGCCGGCATTTAGCTTCGACAGTTGCCGAAGCAAGCCGATAGCAGGGACGCAGGAAGTATGGCAGGGGGACGCATCGTCTCGTTCCCTGTTTCTCAGGGAACTATGGTTACAATAGTAACCTGAGACGTTCCCTTTATCGAAAAAGGGAACTTCGAGATGCGTCGAACGACACGGTGGGAACGAGAATACCCAACCCGCCATAATTACAAGTACCTGAGTGTCAGTCTGTTGATCTAAGCACTCAGCACCTGAGAACCTGGGGTATCCAGGTCCAAACTGTAAAATCTCACGAATGTGAGCGGAGAGGACCAGCCCGCCGCATCACAAACATCTTGAAGAGATACCCCCTGCAATATGGCTTAGAAGCCGCCATACTCCTGGTCGAGTGGGCTCGGACCACCAAAGGACAAGGCTGGCCCGAGTACTCGTATGCCAGTGAAATAGCCTCGACTATCCACTTACTGACTGTCTGTTTTGAAGCAGGAAGACCTTTCTTAGGTGATCCAAAGCAAATCAGTAATTGGTCGGACTTTCTGATTGAGGATGTCCGATGTACATATGTGTCCAATGCTCGCACTGGACACAACAGGTGCAGTCTTTCCTGGTCCGCAAATGGAGGAGGACAGAAAGCCTGCAGCACAATAGGCCTCGGAGTCAAGGTTGGAACCTTAGGGACGTATCCCTGTTTTGGGTATAGGAACGCCTTGACCACCCCCGGTGCAAATTCAAGGCAGGTGGGGGAGACCGAAAGAGCCTGAAGGTCGCCAACTCTCTTTAGGGACGAAATAGCTAGCAGAAAGATAGTCTTGAAAGTCAGGAACTTTTCTGAGACCGAATCTAAGGGCTCGAATGGGGCCCTAGACAGGCCTTCTAGAACTATAGTCAAATCCCAAGCTGGCACCTTAGTGCGGATTGCAGGCCTCAGCCTCAAAGTGCCACGAAGGAAACGTGTAATCAGGGGGTCTCGACCCAAAGATATACCTCCCACCATAGTATGGTAAGCCGCAATGGCTGCCACGTAAACTTTTAGTGTGGAAGGACAAAGACCTGACACAAAGCGCTCCTGCAGGAACTCGAGTACTGTGTTGACAGAACAGTTAACTGGATCCCACTGGTGTCGGTGACACCATAAGGAGAAACTCTCCATTTAAGCGCATAAAGTTTCCTCGTAGCTGGAGCTCTGGAGCTTAGGATGGTCTCAACAGCCTCAGCTGAAAGACCACTATCTATAAGTTGGGCCCCCTCAGAGGCCAAACCCAAAGATTCCACATGTCTGGTCGAGGGTGAAATATTGTGCCCCCGGCCTGAGACAGAAGGTCCCTCCTCAAAGGGATCTCCAATGGAGGCCCGTCTAGCAGAAGGATCAGGTCCGCAAACCAGATCCGACTTGGCCAGCGTGGTGCTACTAGCAGTAGGCTTATTCCATACCGACGGACCCGCTCCAGAACTCCTGGGAGCAGAGCAACAGGGGGAAAGGCGTACAGACGTAGCCTCGGCCACGTCTGCACCATGGCGTCCAGCCCCAGGGGGGCTGGGTGCGTCAGAGAATACCAGAGAGGACAGTGCGTCGTGTTCTGAGACGCGAACAGATCCACCTCTGCCTGACCATATGCCTCCCAGATTTTCTCCACCGCCTCGGGGTGGAGTCTCCAATCCCCTGGCCTCAGCTCCTGCCTCGACAGGATGTCTGCTCCTATATTCTGGTCCCCAGGAATATACACTGCCCTCAGGGAGAGTACCTTCCCCAGAGACCACAGGAGGATCTGGTGCGCCAGTTTGCAAAGCGGACGCGAGCGCAGACCCCCCTGGCGGTTCAGATAAGAGACCACTGATGTGTTGTCTGTTCGAACGAGCACATGATGGCCTCTTAGGTCCGGAAGGAAATGTCTCAACGCATTGAAGACGGCCATCATCTCCAGGCAATTTATGTGCCACGAAAGATGATGGCTTTTCCACAGACCCTGAACCGAGCGGCCTTCCATTACCGCTCCCCAGCCGGTGAGGGAAGCATCTGTCGAGATCACAACTCGATGGCAAAGAGCTCCCAACACCGGACCCTGGGTTAAGAACCAGTGTTTACTACATATAACTAAGGCACGAAAGCATCGCCGCGTGACCTTGATATGCAAGTGGGTTTCCCCTCGGGGAGAACCCTCTGGTCCTGAGCCAGCACTGTAAAGGTCTCATATACAGCATGCCAAAAGGAATTCCGTTGGACACTGCTGCCAGTAGACCCAACAGTCTCTCGAACTGTTTACAATGCGTGACTGGTTTTGGGTTAAGAACCAGTGTTTACTACATATAACTAAGGCACGAAAGCATCGCCGCGTGACCTTGATATGCAAAGTGGGTTTCCCCTCGGGGAGAACCCTCTGGTCCTGAGCCAGCGCTGTAAAGGTCTCATGTACAGCATGCCAAAAGGAATTCCGTTGGACGCTGCTGCAACAAGACCCGACAGTCTCCTGAACTGTTTTACAGTGCGTGACTGGCCTAGCCTCAGCTCTTCTGTAGCTGTTAGGATACTAAATCCCGTACCACACCAAGGAAAGTGGTTCTCAATACTGGAGAAAACACACTCTTCTTGGTATTGAGCCTCAACCCCAACATCTGCATATGAGCGAGAACGACACCTCGGTGCCGAACCGCCAACTGCTCTGATTCCGCTAGAATCAGCCAGTCGTCGATATAATTCAGAATGCGAACGGGTGACAAAGCTAGGCCGAAAGGAAGAACCCGATATTGGTATTCTTTGCCCCTGAAAGAAAACCATAGGAACTTCCTGTGCTGAGGGAGGATGGAGATATGGAAGTATGCATCCTTTAGATCTATCGTGACAAACCAGTCCTCGGATCTGATTTGGGTCACGATCTGTTTGAGGGTCAGCTATCTTGAACTTTAGTTTCCGAACTGACCGAATTAACAGGCGAAGATCTAAAAAAGGAACGCAACCCTCCATCCTTTTTTGGAACAATAAAATAATGGCTGTAAAAACCCGACTCTCTGACGGGTGAGTACACCTGTTCTATAGCTTCTTTTGCTAACAGGGCCTTTACTTCTTGTTCCATTACCAGAGCCTGCTCGGGATGCACCACTGTGGGCAGCACCCCGCTGTAATGAGGAGGACGAGAGCCAAACTGGATTCTGTATCCTCTCTCTACAATCTGCAGGACCCAAAGAGAAATATTCGGCAGAAGCTTCCACGCTGCCAAAAAATTTACTAAGGGAACCAGCCTCTCGAGGCTGGCCTCTGGTGTTACTGAGAGAGCCAAATCTGGAGCCTGAAACATAATGGCAGGAACTACCTGACCTGACTACTCAAAAGCCCCCCTCAGAGGGCGCGAAACCAATGCTGTGCCGCAGCATAGCATCAGCGACTCGCTGGAGACCGCTGCGCCCTGAAGCACCGGAGGTGGCAGGGTTGGCAGGAGGGTCTCGTGAGGACCCCGAAATGGAACGGGCACCGTGTAATGAGGTGTACACCACTCCACTTCGGTCGGGGCTGTCCTCACTTTCTGTGCACATAATATGATGAACTAGACGGCTGGAGCTGCTCACGCCCAGCAGCCCCAGGGGGATGGACACAGCGAGGGAGAAACCTTATTATATATATTTTTTATATATATATATATATATATATATATAATGCATCACCTAACAACGAACGCATGGAATGCGTCGCCGAAGAGACGCGAAGGCTCAAATTTCACTATATCCAGAACCCCAGCAGATCGGCCTGATAAGCCTGGAGCATTATACTATAGTTTTCTATAAACATTCTCCAGCTGACCTGCTGCCGTATAAGCTTTACCCATAAAACCAAAGTAGCTATAATTAAACCTACGCGCTGCCTCGGCAAACGCGAGATCCCAGCCACAGAATCTTATTTTGCAAAGTACACTCGAAATCTAAGCGGTGCCTCGGCAAACGCGAGATCCGAGCTAGATTCTGATTACAACATTGAACCTACGCGCTGCCTCGGCAAACGCGAGATTCTTTAGTGATAGGTTTATTGAGCAAAGCAGAGGCTTTAAATGACGATGCTGGACCAGGTGAAAACAGCATTTTTCTATATATATTTTTTTTTTTTTCAGCCTGGGGCATTATATCATAACCGTAATCTTTCAACCCTTGAATAAATCTTTAACACGAGGGCTGAAAGTAGTAATAAAATACGGTTTATCCCACAATTTAAATATTCTTTTAGTGTGTAAATCAGGGAAAAGGGAAGCCTCGTGGTGGAGATAATGTGATAGATGTAGGAAACGCTCGATAAGTTTTTAGGAGCGTCCCTAATCTCAGCTGGCCATTAAATATTTAATTTATTAACAGCACGGGACAAAACCTCCACCAGTTCATCATATACTGGGGAAATAGATGGCGAATCTAATTCAACAGTGTGTGTGCTTGCTTTCACTTTCAATATTCTAAAACATTTAACCTCCTCGGAGGAGAATATGAAGGAAAAAGGGCTCTCTCTCCCGAGCGGAGAAACCGCAGAGCGTGCTTCCGACACCGGGGAGATAGAGCTGGATCTTCCGGGTAAGGAAGGAAAAAAGGCCCACGGACCCGTTTCAAACCCCTCCAAAAGATCCATCTGCGATCCCCAGGAATGCATTCCCCACGCTGCCTCGGCAAACGCGGGTCCTGGGAATCGCAAGCCTGTCACTATCATACAGAGTGACAGGCGAGAGCAGAGCATACTATTTCACAGAGTTGGACCCAGATAACCACTGGACGCTGTAACGGAACAGGGCCGCAACCGCAAAACGATAGAGCCGGGTCTGGCCCGCATCCGCCTCACGGACTCGTTCCTGAGTCCAAACGCACATCGGGCCGAAGCCGTTTCTGGTCTGTTTTTAGGGGTTGTTGCGGATATGTGCCAGCGCCGATCCAGCACCGCCTGATCATCCCGTTACAGATGCGTAACGGATGCGTGAAACGATTCCGCCTACCGGAGCTGTGCCGGATGTGTTACGATTTCGCTTAAATCACCACTGGATTGTCCTTTTGCCTTATTTTCGGCATTTTTGTCAGTTAGGGTATAGTAACCTATGCTGAACCTATGCAGAAAAACATTTTCACTACAAGGCCTTGGCTATAAATAAAAAGCTTGACTTGACTTGATAAAGGCTAGTTAAGCAATGCTTAGGCTATAGCTGAAATAAATCGTTTTAATGATTAAAACGCATACTAAAACAACGTGAACAAAGTTAACAAACACAGAATTAATGACCACGAATTCATAGATTTAATTATAAAAAACGAACATCAAAGTCATGAACAAAGTCAACAATTAACACAGAACACAGTCAACACAGAATTAATGGATAAAAAACGCACAGGCTATTAACACAACGTGAAAAAAACACACAAAAAAACATGCACTTAAACAAACATAACGATAAACTCAAACTGTTATGTTAGATGCCATTAATGGTGATTAATTTATTTGACAGCACTAATATTTTGTCTTCAGTTACAGAGTAGCCTACTTGTTTTACATACAATATTGCACAGGAATCAAAGCAGTGTCAAATAAAAGATAATGGGGAAAATATATGTATATACGGTAAAAACGATAAATAACTGAATATATTACGCTATTACTTATGTAATAAAACTCTCTCAAACTAAATTTAAAAATTACCCCCAAAAACAAGGATTAAAGGTTATTTTATTATGCAAATTTTCTCTTGATTAAATGATACATTTATAACCATATAGTTGGGAGTCTGATAATCTAGATTGTAAAGGTTTTTGTCTCTGACACTGATGCATTGAGTGAACAGCAGATGTCCAGCAATCCAACAGGTGCAGTGAAGTGAATGAGGTCAGCTTTACCATAACACTGAGAACACACTTACATCACTTACATTTCGGTTCATTACATTTCGGTTCACACTTACATTTCGGTTCATTCACACTGCCAGTGATTTGCCGGGATATGTGAGTCCGTTCACACACAACCCGTAAAGGTCCCGTAAAGACACATGACGTCAGGATGAGACGTGTAACGTAGCCTACGCGTCGAAAACATGTACACACGCATACCGTTCCACAAAGCTGGCGAACGCTCTCAGCTTCAGCGCGGATAGTGAGGAGCTCCTGGTCTCTGCTTCGTTCCACTTTGCAGACATTTGTTCGTCCTTCTTTGTTGATGACGAACACAAACTTTCTTTGAAGAGCAACAGGGTCGCGCGATGGCACGAGCGTCATCATCACTATGACACACCCTTACGGCTTGGTCCTGGCTGTTGTGCGTGTTCCTGGGACTGATTCCGCAATGTTACTAGGTCCTCAACCCGGCATCGATGCCGGTATCAATCCCGGGTCGTGTTTGCGTTCAGACGTTTGAAAGGGGCAAGGTGGGTGCTGTGGGCCTGTGGCAGCTGTTGCTGTTGCTGCTCCTGCTGCTGACGCGCCAGTCTCTCCTGGCACCCTCCTCTCCTGTCCGCCGAAAGGGCAAACCACCTTATAGCATGCCTCCATATTTCAGCTTCTGTTGCAAATGCGCACTGCACCTGGAAAACAGCATTACTGTCTGATTAGCAGTGTTGTGCAAGTTACTTCCAAACTGTAATATATATTACTTGTTATTAAAAGTTATTCATTAGGCTACCTTACAATATTACTGTCTCAGAATTGTAATGCGTTACATTACTCCTGTATTACTTAATAACTATAACTATACAAAATAACTATACAGAAGTAGAACTTAACATTCTAAAATGACTAGGGCTGTAACGATATGAAACCGAAATCGCAACACTCAGATCCACGAACCTGCAGAATCGCGACACACGTCACACACCCCTTCCAACTCCCAGCATTATCCATACCGTCCTCCAATGCTACCAGTACCACATCTTTAAATTACTATTAGTATTATTTGAAGTTAACTTAACATTATAAAATACGTAGACCTACACCACAAAACTAGTTGAGGATAAATTATTTAAAATTTGGGAATTCCAGCGTTATGAACATGACATTTGCAGTCAAATCTTGAAATAAATTCTCAGAAAATGCATTAATACCAAAATATTGAAACGTCTGTTTATCCATAGGCTCCTCCCTGAAAGGAGTCTAGACATTAGAAAAATATCAGTCTACACATGCGTTTTATATTTAATATTAGGAAAATAGACAGTCATGCGTGACAAAAAAAATCTTTAACTTTTAGGAGGCAACGATTTTTTTGTTGTTGTAATTCTGTGAATTAGCCTACACAGCGCAATTCGAATGAAGAAGGGTTGGCTCTCCACAGAACATAAAATATTCATTTTATTTTATTTTTCGTGTTCGCATTTGAGGAAAAAACAATGTAACAGACGTGACAGTTCTCCTTTACAGACGCGAGCGCTCTGAAGCGGCACTAAAAGATGCTTTAAAACTTTCACAGACCTCAAACAGAAAAGCACAAAGCCTTTCTTTAAAGTGAATTTCGTTTTGTATTAATTGTATCTTAATTTTAATCAATGTTTCATCAACCAATTGCCAGAATTTAATAAATAACAAGTAGGCTAAATATAGCAGACAATTATAGATAGCCTAATCACTACACGGAGCCACCGGCGCGTGAACTGGAGCACATCTCATAAATGAACCGAAAGAGTATAAGGTAGCATATTCACGGACCTGAAAAATATATCTGTATTAAAATGTCTAGCCTACTTGTAAACAGAACAATTCAAAACGAAAGAAAACAGACTGCTCTCTGCTTATGAAATGAAATGTGCATTTCTCTCTGGTGCATTCACTAGCCTACTGCGAAGATCACGAGTCAGCATCGTCAACTTCATCTTGACTTTATTAATAAACACTTAAAATGTCTCCTTGCTATATTTGACATATTCATAATCATTGCTTTTGCCAGTCTTTGTGACAGCTTTTAGGTGCTTCATCGGCAGCGCCGCCGCCCTTACATGAACGCGTCACCACCGCATCAAAAACATGATTGCGTGATGAAAACATGAAAAATACCACATAAACATTCTGGTGTCTTGCGTCTATTAATTTTTTACATTTAGGTAACTATCTCAATTGTAAATTGAATAATAATAATAAAAATAAAAAAATGGAATGAAAATCTGAGTATTATACCTTCGTCTCAACAGTTTGCATCATGTTTTCAGCATCTGGAAAAAAGAAATGGAAAGTATGTTGTAAGTTGTTGTCTTAATTTTATTTATTATGTGACTGGAAAAGTCAAAATCTATCTATCTACGGCTGACAGGAGACTCACTTTTGTTTACAAGAAAATGAAAGTAAAATACCAATAACAAAATTGTAATTGTAAGGTTGAAATTGTAATTGGGGTAGGCTACATGAGAAGAATAGTGGTTATGGTCTTTGTTCATTGTAAGGTTGGAGGCATATACATTCAGATGTATTTCTAAATTATGTAGGCTAATGTCCTTGCCACTTTCTATCAGTTCTATCATATATTTTATCTTCCTTTTCTTTAATTAATGTATAGTTGATTTCAGTAATGATACTTTGGCCATGAATTAAAAAAAATCATAATCACAATTACTTAATTTATTTTTAGTCCAGGCAAAGTAGCATTTTACGAAAGACTAATTGTAAAATAAATTTTTTCAGCAGATAATTTCTATGAGGTGTCTAGAACAACATACTACAAGTCCTAAGAAATCCTAGTTGAGGAAATATGTTAATTTATCATCAATCCGAAATGTGTGCCAATCGGTGCCAATAAGGCTAGGCAACAATACACCCCAATGGGGCTGTTTTTTTTCCCCTTTACTCCTATCAAAATGAAACTTTTACACAATGCAAGTACCCATGAAAAGTATTATTTATTTATTTTTGTATTACAAGTTTCTTTGAAAATTATGCAAATATGGGGTGTGTTGTTGCTGGCCTTAATGGCACACATTTCGGATTGATGATAAATTAACATATTTCCTCAACTAGGATTTCTTAGGACTTTTAGTAGGCTATGTTGTTCTGGAAACCTCATAGAAATGATCTATGCTGAAAAAAAAATCTTTTACAATTACTTTTATTTTTGGCTCAAAAATGAGTTAGTTTGCCTGGACTATTTGTTTTATTCTTAACTTTTACAAAAGAGCAAGTTGGTTTGCCAACCGCCATAAAACACAAAAAGAAGTCTTTCTGAGAGTGTCTCATCTAGTTGTTAACAGCCAAACAACTGCATGTTCAGCAAGCCAAAAAGTGGTGCTCAAAAATGAAAAAGATAAGAAAGCTGCAGGTTGTGGCATATCAGTGATTGATGGCTGGCAGCATACAATTCAAGCGAGTGTTTAAATGGTCGGTCAAGGTGTACAATTAAGCTCACAATGTTGCATGTCATTTTCATGAATGTGTGCCTGCAATTCTCAGCGATTTAACGGCATAGCAGCTAAAGCTAAGATAAGGTGACCAGATGTCCGAGACCAAAACGGACATAATCCCAACATTTTGGAAAAAACGGGGACATTTTTAGTTTGACTGTCAATCCGATTGAAATACATACAAGTTTTATCTTCAAAAAACAGGGACACAGTTTCTGTATTTTCCCGGAGGCAACCAAAAACGGGGGCTGTCCCCTGAAACCGCGGGGACGTCTGGACATTTAAGCTAAGACTACCTTTTAAAATTCAGCACATTAGCGCAAATATATGCCATGATATTAAAAAGTGTATTCTGTTATCATATAGTTGGGTCTATTCTGTGCTACACTCGTAGGCTATTTGTATAGCTCAATATAGCGCTATAGCAGATGCGGCCTTAACATAACACAGACTTCTTTGTGGTGCGCAAATAACAGCCTGTAACTGCTATCTACAAAGCAAACAGCATTTCACTTGCACGTTTAAGTAATAGACAGTAAATTAGAATAAATACATACAAATAGATGTACATAATAAACACAGAATAAACACATAAAAACTTACGTGTGGTAGCCTAGCTGGTCAGATGAATCTGCGTTGACAGCTTGGTTTGATGATATTATTTAAAAAAAAATTGGCGCTTCTGGCTGAAGTCCGTATTACGGATGTGGACCGTATCTGCAAGACGACAGTCAAGCGAGACCCAACGTTCACTTGGCGCTGTCGTAAAACGGACCTAAAACGGAGCTCAAACAGCTGTGGTGTAACGGACCGCATCACAAAATGTTGCTGTATAGTTTTTAAACACTGATAATATTGCTCAGCTTGATGACAATGCATTTATCTCATACTCTAGATAGAAAAATAAAATATGCAGACAGGTAACCATGTTGTTTTGAAAATGTTTATTCCACGGAGTTCTTCACACAGTTTGAGAAAATATTTCGGATGTGGTCCACATCAGGTAGTCTCTGTCAAAACAGTGTTGGCTCAAATCCGTTTTGCAGATATGGGCCAGAGCAGT
>JAZAVI010000955.1:0-37081 GCA_036326025.1 Chrosomus eos | reverse complement strand
TTAAAATAAGCGCTTTTTAGTTTCTATTTGTTTCAAATATTTATAATGTTTTTTCCCCATATTATTATGAAAAGTAAACAGCATGAGTATGATATCGGGAGACATGAAGTGGCTCATAATGATTTTGACTCATTGCCTACGCTGTGTTTTGTAGAAAGCCTTTCTTTAAATTAATTTTTCGTTTTGTATAAATTCTATCTTATTTTTTTTTTTTTTTAAATTTAATCGGCTGAATTTAATAAATGGCAAATATAGCAGACAAAATTCTTGACATCGGCGCGGCGCTCGTCTTGAGCGAATCTCATCAAAAATTTAAACCCGAAATATGCCTCAGACATGAGAATTTTAGAAAGCTTGCAACTAAATATTTAAACGAAACTATTCAAAACGAAAAGAAATAGGTTTACTCTTGATTATGTTGCACACTCACATATGTTGAAATAACGAGATATATGTTGAAATAACATTATAAATAATACATCTTTAAATATATTTGATTGAATGCTGATGTTGTTCTTATTCAATTTAGTAAAATTAAAACTTTGTTGTGTAATTAAAATAAATTGAATATTAAATATCGAAGTTTTGCTCATTTAATAATAGTAGCACAATATAGGCTATAAGTGCGCAGCTCCCCTGTCAATGATCTAGCACCCCCTCGGCACCTGCGTTAAAAATCTGGCGCTCCCTCCTCTTTTTACTAATTATTTCAACCTAAAATGACCTCTGCACGGGGCTAAATTTATATGGCTTTCACCCCAAAATGGCGGGAAGCGTAGCGCTGCTGCTGGGCGCTGGTGTTGCAATGGAACGTTCTATTGGCTTTCACTTCTTGTAAATATAACGTTCTTTGCTTAAAGTCCCCATGAACCGGAAGTTGCAAACGGCTTTTCTCCAGTGCTGTGACGTATTTCCAAGAGAAACGGAATACTTATGAGCAAAATAGTGAGCGTGGCTTTTTTTTCCAACTAGCCACCTGATTGGATCTAGAAAAAATGCACCTCCTCGCCATCTCTCCTTTCACACGCTGTGATGCCTGTCTACTGTCAGTTGGAGGGGCGTGATTACAGATGTTAAGCAGACACCCAAACCATTCAAGCCTACGTCATCGGGCAAGGCCTCCAGTGCAGAGGGGAGGGGCATTTTCAGAATTTGATTAAAGATTACGAAGCCAAAAATTTTTTGTGTGGATTGACTTGCACGGATGAATTGTTCACCACAAAACGATCAATTTAGGCAAACAAAGTAAGTATGGTCAATTTTGATTTCATGGGGACTTTAACATCGTGATGTCTGTCAGCCATCACGATGGACGATGATATCGTCAATCTTTGAGTAAACCAATTTGTCCAAATGCTGAATCATTCAGTAAATGAGAAAACATGTTGCTGTGAGATGCGCAATGGTTCTGCTGTGATCTTTGTTTAACTATTTTCGCTGCTGAAACAGAAAAACCGTCAATATTGCATCTAAAATGTAAGTGACTTGACGTGTTGTGTGTGTGTGTGTGTGTGTGTTACAGTGAAAAGAGTTTAACCCTTTAAGGCAGTGGATCTCAATCCTGGTCCTAGGGAGCCACTGCTCTGCATAGTTTGTATGTCTCCCTCATTTAACACACCTGATTCAGATCATCAGCTGGTTAGGAAAGAGCTTTATTAACTGAAGTGGGTGTGTCAGATAAAGGAGACATATAAAATGTGCAGAGCAGTGGCACCCTAGGACCAAGATTGAGAACCACTGCTTTAAGGCCTTGTCTTTTTTGGATATATCTTCTTTTTTTTTTTATGTGCATACAACCCATATATTTTAAATGTATTGTTTGCTTTAAATTAAATTAAGATTGTATGTTTGGTAATTGAACCTAAATAAATTTAAAATTAATATGCTATATTTCAGATCAATATAATTGTTTTCTTTCATTTTAATCAACACTAACTTTATTCTCTATCTGTATTATAAATAACTTATTTCTGCATAAATTAAAAAATCCCCAATAATCCAGACCAACCAGAGCGCACTAATTCTACAACATCATCAGTGCTGAAGCGGAACTACCAGAGCCGTTCGGCAAGATAGCGAGCAGATATTTTGTGTCACGTCGTGCACAATAACCCTAAAGGCACCAGGCTGGCGGTGCCACTGGCTTTATATATATATATATATTAGGGATGCACCGATACCACTTTTTCCAGACCGAGTCCGATACCGATACTTTCATTTTTGGTACTCGCCGATACCGATACGGTAACCGATAACTGTATTTTTAATTTTCAGTTAATTTTCAATTCATGCATTTGTAATTTTTAATGTATTGGTAGAGAAACCAAAATAATATCAATCATATTAGTTGTTTATTAAATTTAAACTTAATTAGTTCAACAAATATATATTTCATGCACTGCATATTTATTACTGCATAAAATTAAATATATATGGATCTTTTTGTAAAGTTGATAGAGGTAGCCTATTTAGCCAAGAGCAGAGAGTAATTTATTTGTCCTTTGTTTGATTAACATTAAAACACAGCAGCAGATTATTAAAGTGCCGCCCCTTTAAGGCCGAACGCACTGACGCCATTTGAATTATACTGTCTACGTTCACTTGAGATATATAACAGACTTTTACTAGGATACTCGCCAATGTGTTTTTTACATAGATTTGTGTGAATTCGTCCGTACAAGCGCAATGCGTGAAAGACTTCCATTCAGTATTCGCGCGCTGTCTGGTGGTTTTCGGGGCGCGCGCTGTGGATGTTGAAGTTCATGGAAATTCTTGACCTGCAAATGTCCTGTAATAATGTAGGCTACCACTCGTTAAACATAAGTAAGGTAACAGTTCATGTTTTACTTACATATACGATTTAGTTTTATCCAAATAACACGTGCTGAGTGAATGATCCGCAATCAACAGCATTCAACAGAAGTGCTCTCTCTCTCTCTCTCTCTCTCTCTCTCTCTCTCTCTCCTCTTCTCTCTCATCTCTCTCTCTCTCTCTTCTCTCTCTTCTCCTCTCTCTCTCTCTCTCTCTCTCTCTCTCTCTATCTCTCGTCAGTTAACGTTATTAATAAGCTACATGCCTCGTTTTACTTGATTTGCCATTGACATCCGACTGAACTACAAACTTTCCACTGACGTCTGTGAAAAAGGGTTGCGCTCGACCAGCTCGCGCGTCTGTGTCGTAGCGCGCTCAATCCTCTCCGTGTTTTTCTCTTATCAGCTTGCGCACCATATAGTTAAATAGACGACGCGTTATATAATTCTGTTTAATATTCCACTGATAAGATACATTTATTTCATATACAGCCTTCTTTTTTTTATCCCCATTATAATTTCTGACACTGTACACATGCTGCCTGGTATCGGTTGTTGGTATCGGGGCATTTTTTACGAGTACGAGTACAAGTACATGAGCTCAGTATCGGGCCCGATACCGATACTGGTATCGGTATCGGTGCATCCCTAATATATATATATGATGTGATATGAAATATGCACCAGGGTTGCGGTGCCACCGGCTTGGGCCCGTAATCGCTGCTCGCAGCTATATTTATTATTATTATTATTATTATTATTTTTTTTTACTACCTTTTGGACACTTTTGGAGGCCTTAACATGCTCAAAAACTCCTGAAACTTTGCACACATGTCAGAACCCGCGGCCATCAGGGCCGGGCTGAAGATGGTACCCGGGCGTGGCAGGGGCTCGACAGCGCCCCCTGGAACGGGGTCCGAAAACATGGTCCATAAATCAAACACGCTTGCATGTAATAATATGAAAACTCGGTACACATGTAGATCTCATCGTTTCATATATACTTCACACTCTTACTTTTTACCCCAGCCCAACAGGAAGTGGGCTATTTAGGGTTGTTGGTAAAACACACGCAAAGGAATTTGAAGTACTCCTCCTAAGAGAATTCAAACACACGGCACGAAACTCGGTCAGCGTGAAGTCAAGACATTGAGGATGAAAGTTTGCGAGGGGATTTTTGATATCTCGAACGGTTTGGCCGTGGCGAGGAAACAAAATTATGGCGAGAAACGTGAAACAGGAAGTGTGTCATAACTTCAGCATACATTAACTGATCTTGATGAAACTTCAGCAGTGTGTTCGTTCTAAGAGCCCGATCATATGGATGTGACTATTGTGAGTCAAAGTTATAGCGCCACCAACTGGCAGCAGGAAGTGTGTCACTTTCAAAATGCTTTGAAATCACCCTCTTATTTTTACCCGATTTGCTTCAAACTTCATTTGTATAATGTAAATACACGGCAGATGAAGACCTGTGAATGGATTCTTGATATCTTTGAAACTGTTGCTGTGGCAATCCATCAAACTTTAATATTCTTTTTGGATGCTTTTGAGACTCTTAGCATGCCTGAAATTGCTTAAAATTGCATGAAACTCGACAGACAGATCACATTTATTAGCCAGGTGACATGTGCATAGTTTCAGAAACGGGCGTGGTGCAGGGACTCAGTAGCGCCACCTTTTGACAAAAGTGGGGGGTTAGTTTCATCTAGAGTTACAAAAATCTGTATTTATATAGTTCTCCTCCAGCCAGACAACTTTCTAATTTACAGTCATTAGTAACAACCAAGAGGAAGTCAGATATTTTGGTTTGAATATGGTCATTTCTCTCTGAGCCTACGTCTCTGTGACTGCTGTCTGTGTGTGTGTCTGTGAGTGTGGGGAGGGGGGAGGGGGAGTGGGGCTAGATTAACCATTTCACTGCTGTGTGGTTTGGCCTTCATTAAAAAAGAAAATAAATGTCTTAAGCCTTGTATTTTTTAAATACGTTTTTTTTAATAAAGGCATATAACAGACATGCTGCATTTAAATTTTTTTAATAAAACATTGTTTTTTATGTTTTTTCAAGCCATTTGATTTATGAGGACTTTTGAAATGTCCTCATAAACCACCCATAAGTTGTAATACCAGTGTAATACACGTCATTATACAAATTTGTGTCCTCATAAATCACATAAACCAACCCACACAAACCAACCCCACACACACACACACACACACACACACACACACACACACACACACACACACACACACACACACACACACACACACACACACACACACACACCAAATTGACGGTGGGTGGCAATGGTATATTTAAAAGTGCATAATTGTAATATCTGCAAGGCACCCCTAGTCCAATCTTATTAAATGTATGCTTCATCTTTCATTTTAATTTGTAAATTTGATCAATAAATTCAATTATTTAGAATAATAAGATACTATATGGCTGTTACCCTAGGTAGGGCTGATCAAATTACATCATTTACATTGAAAAATAACAATGCATTAAATGATGTTATGAGATTGTTTTAAATATGAGTCAATTAAAAATCGTTGGAAAGAATGATACTTTTAAACATAACACTGAACCGTCACTAGGTGTCGCCAGGCTACCGTCTTAATGAGCGAGTCTTTGATTCATTCGTTTAAACTATTCGTTCGAACGACTGAGTCATTCATGAATGAGACAGGTATGGATTGGTCATTGAATCTAGGGTTTGCGATGTCTACCAATTTGGCATCAGACGATGTGTACAGTGAAACATCGCGATGGACGATGATATCGGAGGAGGGTCGGGGCTAACGTTTTAATTTTTCACTTAAGCAATAAGCCCCGCAAAGCCGTGTTTTACAGTGGATTTAGAACAGCTAAGGGGCGTAGGCACAACGCGGAGATATTTTCCTCTACATCTCATCAGCAATTTTGATTTCGGCACGCTCTGAGTCTGCAGCAGCTGACCACTAGGAGCGAATGTACATGATGTACAATGTACACGTGACAGAGCAGCCAGATCCAGACTGTGCTTTCGCGCTGTGGCTGGCGCTGAGCCAGAGACAGACGCGTTCAGTGCTTGTCATATTATATCACAACTATTCAGTGTTTTTAACCACATAATGTTTATTTTAGGTTTCAGACATTTAAATGCATATAACTTATAGCAAAACAATACATTTATAGTTTGTAAAATACACAATGGTGTCTATGGAAGCAGCCATAACAACCCATTCAAATATATTTGCCGACGGATTTTATTCATATCAGACACACAGTGTAAGTAACTATAAAGTTAACTCTATTCTTCTACCAGTTCACCGGCCATGTATTTCGGGAGAAACTGTTTTTTTAAACGACAAAACAAACTCACTTACACACATTTGAGAATCAGAATAGAAGATAGTTAATGACATGGTAACCAGGTTTGTTAATATTTATAAATAAAAGCGCTAATGTTACATGTCTATTTTGGCTGTGGTGAATCACGTGCCAAGCATGACGCGTCACCATGGAAACATGGGGGGGGGGGGGATCGCGATGCTGGCTTAAAGCAAAGAGGCACAAGAGGCGAAACTCTGATGCTTTTCTGGTAACAGCCACTAGGTGGCGCTTCGGGAGCGCGGCCGCCATTTTGGGATGAATATTCCAACGGGAGTTACTGGACAACAGCACAGATAACAGTTTTTTGAGGTAGTTTATAGGTAGTTGCATTATAGAATATTTCCATTTTATGCAACTTTACACATTTACTACTATTATTAGTTACCAACTCCACTTGGCCTGAAATATATTTTGTACGTTTTAATCCCCTGGATCATGCTACAAACATGATGATCTTATGGAACATTATGCATTGCTGTGTCCGTTATGCCACAATTTTGTACAGTGGCTGTGTGTTTTTGTTTACATAGTCTTGCTTTAACGGTCATTAATATACGATATAAGAAGTTTACTGTAAAGCTGTTTCTATTGCTGTTGTATAGGCCTAATAGTTGTACAAATAGAGAGTTTGTAGGCCTAATACTGTATACGTGTTGTTGTAGCCATTAAATAAGCGCATTTAGTTTCATATTTGTTCAAATATTATAATGTTTTTTTCCCCATATTGATTATGAAAAGTGAACAGCATGAGTATGATATCGGGAGACATGAAGTGGCTCATACATGATTTTGACTCATTAGCCTACGCTGTGTTTTGTAGAAAGCCTTTCTTTAAAATTAATTTCGTTTTGTATAAATTCTATCTTATTTTTATTTTTTTTAAATTTAATCGGCTGGATTTAATAAATGGCAAATATAGCAGACATAATCATGACATCCGGCGCCGGCGCTCGTCTTGAGCGAATCTCATCATAAATTAACCGAAATATGCCTCAGACATGAGAAATATAGAAAGCTTGCAACTAAATATTTAAACGAAACTATTCCAAACGAAAAGAAATAGGCTACTCTCTGATTATGTTGCACACTCACATATGTTGAAATAACGAGATATTATGTTGAAATAACATTATAAATAATACATCTTTAAATATATTTGATTGAATGCTGAATGTTGTTTCTTATTCAATTTAGTAAAATTAAAACTTTAGTTGTGATAATTAAAATGATTGAATATTAAATATCGAAGTTTTGCTCATTTAATAATAGTAGCACAATATAGGCTATAAGTGCGCAGCTCCCCCTGTCAATGATCTAGCACCCCCTCGGCACCTGCGTTAAAAAATCTGGCGCTGCCTCCTCTTTTTACATAATTATTTCAACCTAAAAATGACCTCTGCACTGGGCTAAATATATGGCTTTCACCCCAAAATGGCGGAAGCGTAGCGCTGCTGCTGGGCGCTGGCAAAGAGTATAGAAGCACAAGAGGCGAAACTCTGATGCTTTTCTGGTAACAGCCACTAGGTGGCGCTTCGGCAGCGCGGCCGCCATTTTGGGATGAAGATTCCAACGGGAGTTACTGGACAACAGCACAGATAACAGTTTTTTAGGTGTTTTTTTCTTGCATTATTGAATATTTCCATTTTATGCAACTTTACACATTTACTACTATTATTTGTTACCAACTCCACTTGGCCTGAAATATATTTTGTACGTTTTAATCCCCTGGATCATGCTACAAACATGATGATCTTTGATGCATTGCTGTGTCCGTTATCCTATAATTGCCACAATTTTGTACAGTGGCTGTGTTTTTGTTTACATACTCTTGCTTTAACGGTCATTAATATACGATATAAGAAGTTTTCTGTAAAGCTATTTCTATTGCTGTTATATAGGCCTAATAGTTGTAAATAGAGAGTCTGTATGCCTACTAGCTACTATAGGCTACGTGTTGTTGTAGCCATTAAATAAGCGCATTTAGTTTCATATTTTGTTCAAATATTATAATGTGTTTTCCCCCATGTTGATTATGAAAAGTGAACAGAGTAGGATATGATATCGGGAGACATGAAGTGGGTCATACATGATTTTGACTCATTAGCCTACGTTGTGTTTTGTAGAAAGCCTTTCTTTAAAATTAATTTCGTTTTGTGTAAATTGTATCTTAATTTAAAAAAAAATCAACAAATTACCTGGATTTATAAGCAAATATTGCAGACAATATAGGCTAATCATGACATACGGCGCGGTCACGCAGTGCTCGTGAACTTGAGCGCATCTCATCATAAATTAACCGAAATATGCCTCAGACATGAGAAATATAGAAAGCTTGCAACTAAATCTTTAAACGAAACTATTCCAAACGAGAAGAAATAGGCTACTCTCTGATTATGTTGCACACTCACATATTATGTATGTCGAAATAACGAGATATTATGTCGAAATATATTTGATTGAATGCTGAATGTTGTGCTTATTCGATTTAGTAAAATTAAAACTCTAGTTGTGATAATTAAAATTATTGAATATTAAATATTGAAGTTTTGCTCATTTAATAATAGTATACAAATAGGCTATAAGTGTGCAGCTCCCCCTGTCAATGATCTAGCACCCCTCGGCACCTGCGTTAAAAATTATCTGGCGCTGCTCCCTCTTTTTACATAATTATTTCAACCTAAAAATGACCTCTGCACTGGACTAAATATATGTATAATATATGACTGCCGAGTGGCTTTCACCCCAAAATGGCGGAAGCGTAGCACTGCTGCTGGGCGCTGGTGTTGCAATGGAACGTTCTATTGGCTTTCACTTCTTGTAAATATACGTTCTTTGCTTAAAGTCCCCATGAACCGGAAGTTGCAAACGGCTTTTCTCCAGTGCTGTGACGTATTTCCGAGAGAAACGGAATACTTATGAGGCAAAATAGTGAGCGTGGCTTTTTTTTTCCAACTAGCACCTGATTGGATCTAGAAAAATGCACTCCTCGCCATCTCTCCTTTCACACGCTGTGTGCCTGTCTACTGTCAGTTGGAGGGGCGTGATTACGGATGTTAAGCAGACACCCAAACCATCAAGCCTACGTCATCGGGCAAGGTCCTCCAGTGCAGAGGGGAGGGGCATTTTCAGAATTTGATTAAAGATTACGAAGCCAAAAATTTTTTTTGTGTGGATTGACTTGCACGGATGAATTGTTCACCACAAAACGATCAATTTAGGCAAACAAAGTAATTTTGATTTCATGGGGACTTTAACATCGTGATGTCTGTCAGCCATCACGATGGACGATGATATCGTCAATCTTTGAGTAAACCAATTTGTCCAAAATGCTGAATCATTCAGTAATGAGAAAACATGTTGCTGTGAGATGCGCAATGGTTCTGCTGTGATCTTTGTTTAACTATTTTCGCTGCTGAAACAGAAAAAACGTCAATATTGCATCTAAAATGTAAGTGACTTGACGTGTGTGTGTGTGTGTGTGTGTGTGTGTGTGTGTGTGTGTGTGTGTGTGTTACAGTGAAAAGAGTTTAACCCTTTAAGGCAGTGGATCTCAATCCTGGTCCTAGGGAGCCACTGCTCTGCATAGTTTGTATGTCTCCCTCATTTAACACACCTGATTCAGATCATCAGCTGGTTAGGAAAGAGCTTTATTAACTGAAGTGGGTGTGTCAGATAAAGGAGACATATAAAATGTGCAGAGCAGTGGCACCCTAGGACCAAGATTGAGAACCACTGCTTTAAGGCCTTGTCTTTTTTGGATATATCTTCTTCTTTTTTTTATGTGCATACAACCCATATATTTTAAATGTATTGTTTGCTTTAAATTAAATTAAGATTGTATGTTTGGTAATTGAACCTAAATAAATTTAAAATTAATGTGCTATATTTCAGATCAATATAATTGTTTTCTTTCATTTTAATCAACACTAACTTTATTCTCTACCTGTATTATAAATAACTTATTTCTGCATAAATTAAAAAATCCCCAATAATCCAGACCAACCAGAGCGCACTAATTCTACAACATCATCAGTGCTGAAGCGGAACTACCAGAGCCGTTCGGCAGATAGCGAGCAGATATTTTGTGTCACGTCGTGCACAATAACCCTAAAGGCACCAGGCTGGCGGTGCCACTGGCTTTATATATATATATATATATATATATATATATATATATATATATATATATATATATATATATATATATATATAATATTAGGGATGCACCGATACCACTTTTTCCAGACCGAGTCCGATACCGATACTTTCATTTTTGGTACTCGCCGATACCGATACGGTAACCGATAACTGTATTTTTAATTTTCAGTTAATTTTCAATTCATGCATTTGTAATTTTTAAATGTATTGGTAGAGAAACCAAAATAATATCAATCATATTAGTTGTTTATTAAATTTAAACTTAATTAGTTCAACAAATATATATTTCATGCACTGCATATTTATTACTGCATAAATTAAATATATATGGATCTTTTTGTAAAGTTGATAGAGGTAGCCTATTTAGCCAAGAGCATAGAGTAGTTTATTTGTCCTTTGTTTGATTAACATTAAAACACAGCAGCAGATTTATTAAAGTGCCGCCCCTTTAAGGCCGAACGCACTGACGCCATTTGAATTATACTGTCTACGTTCACTTGAGATATATAACAGACTTTTACTAGGATACTCGCCAATGTGTTTTTACATAGATTTGTGTGAATTCGTCCGTACAAGCGCAATGCGTGAAAGACTTCCATTCAGTATTCGCGCACTGTCTGGTGGTTTTCGGGGCGCGCGCTGTGGATGTTTGAAGTTCATGGAAATTCTTGACCTGCAAATGTCCTGTAATAATGTAGGCTACCACTCGTTAAACATAAGTAAGGTAACAGTTCATGTTTTACTTACATATACGATTTAGTTTTAATCCAAATAACACGTGCTGAGTGAATGATCCGCAATCAACAGCATTCAACAGAAGTGCTCTCGCTCTCTCTCTCTCTCTCTCTCTCTCTCTCTCTCTCTCTCTCTCTCTCTCTCTCTCTCTCTCTCTCTCTCTCTCTCTCTCTCTCTCTCTCTCTCTCTCTCTCTCTCTCTCTCTCTCTCTCTCTATCTCTCGTCAGTTAACGTTATTAATAAGCTACATGCCTCGTTTCACTTGATTTGCCATTGACATCCGACTGAACTACAAACTTTCCACTGATGTCTGTGAAAAAGGGTTGCGCTCGACCAGCTCGCGCGTCTGTGTCGTAGCGCGCTCAATCCTCTCCGTGTTTTTCTCTTATCAGCTTGCGCACCATATAGTTAAATAGACGACGCGTTAATTATTCTGTTTAATATTCCACTGATAAGATACATTTATTTCATATACAGCCTTCTTTTTTTATCCCCATTATAATTTCTGACACTGTACACATGCTGCCTGGTATCGGTTGTTGGTATCGGGGCATTTTTACGAGTACGAGTACAAGTACATGAGCTCAGTATCGGGCCCGATACCGATACTGGTATCGGTATCGGTGCATCCCTAATATATATATATGATGTGATATGAAATATGCACCAGGGTTGCGGTGCCACCGGCTTGGGCCCGTAATCGCTGCTCGCAGCTATATTTATTATTATTATTATTTTTACTACCTTTTGGACACTTTTGGAGGCCTTAACATGCTCAAAAACTCCTGAAACTTTGCACACATGTCAGAACCCGCGGCCATCAGGGCCGGGCTGAAGATGGTACCCGGGCGTGGCAGGGGGGCTCGACAGCGCCCCCTGGAACGGGGTCCGAAAACATGGTCCATAAATCAAACACGCTTGCATGTAATAATATGAAACTCGGTACACATGTAGATCTCATCGTTTCATATATACTTCGCACTCTAACTTTTTACCCCAGCCCAACAGGAAGTCGGCTATTAAGGGTTGTTTGGAAAACGCATGCAATGGAATGTGAAACACTCCTCCTAGAGAATTCAAACACACGGCACGAAACTCGGTGTGCATGAAGTCAAGACACTGAGGATGAAAAATTGCCAGGGGATTTTTGATATCTCGAACGGTTTGGCCGTGGCGAGGAAACGAAATTATGGCGAGAAACGTGAAACAGGAAGTGTGTTATAACTACTGCATACATTAACTAATCTTGATGAAACTTCAGCAGTGTGTTCGTTGTAAGAGCCCGATCACATGGATGTGACTATTGTGAGTCAAAGTTATAGCGCCACCAACTGGCAGCAGGAAGTGTGTCACTTTCAAAATGCTTTTAAATCACCCTCTTATTTTTACCCGATTTGCTTCAAACTTCATGTGCATAATGTAGACACATGCCAGATGTTGACCTGTGAAAGGATTATTGATATCTTAGACACTGTTGCCATGGCAATGCATCAAACATTAATATTCCTTTTTTTAAGCTTTTTCATGCTTTTTTATGCTTTCGGGCACTTTTGGGGTTCTTAACGTGCTCGAAAACTCTTGAAACTTTGCACACAGGACAAAACCCGCGGCCATCAGGGCCAGGCTGAAGCTGGTACCCGGGCGTGGCAGGGGGGCTCGACAGCGCCCCCTTGAACGGGTCCGACAATTTGGTCCATATATCCAACACGCTTTACCCTATTTGCTTCAAACTTGATGTGTATAATGTAGACACAAGCCAGATGTAGACCTGTGAAAGGATTGTTGATATCTTAGATGCTGTTGCCGTGACAACGCATCAAACTTTAATATTCTTTTTGGATACTTTTGAGATTCTTAGCGCACTTTTGGGGCCCTTAACATGCTCAAAAACTCTTGAAACTTTGCACACGGGTCAGAAACCGCGGCCATCAGGGCCGGGCTGAAGCTGGTACCCGGGCGTGGCAGGGGGGCTCGACAGCGCCCCCTGGAACGGGGTCCGAAAACTTGGTCCATAAATCAAACAGGCTTTACCCGATTTGCTTCAAACTTGATGTGTATAATGTCAAGTCAAGTCAAGTCAAATATATTTATATAGCGCTTTTCACAATACAGATTGTATCAAAGCTGCTTTACAGTATCAATCAAAACAACTCAACAATGTTTGTTTATTACTGGACATCCAAAAAGGACATCCAAGTTTGGTAGAGCTGATCAATGGTATGATTGTTTAATTAATTTGAATATCCCTAACTGAGCAAGCCAAAGACAACAGTGGCAAGGAACCGAAAAACTCCATCAAGTGACCCAATGGTGTCCTAAAACTCCATCAGATCACCCAATGGAGAAAAAAAACCTTGGGAGAACCCAGGCTCAGTCGGGGCCAGTTCTCCTCTGGCGTTTATGAACTAGAGGCCGAATTTACAGTAACTGTAAGATAAAAATTTATATGAATGCCTGGCTAAATAGATGCGTCTTTAGTCTAGTTTTAAACTGGGAGAGCGAGTCTGAGCAACGAACAATATCAGGAAGGCTATTCCAGAGCTTCGGAGCTAGATGTGAAAATGCTCTCCCTCCTTTGGTGGATCTGGATATCCTAGGAATGACCAGAAGCCTCGAATTTAGTGATCTTAAAGAGCGTGATGGATTGTAAGGCGATAGAAGATCCGTTAAATAGACTGGAGCTAAACCATTTAGAGCTTTATAGGTCAAAAGCAATACCTTGTAATTAATACGGAACTTTATAGGTAACCAATGAAGTGATGATAAAACTGGTGTTATATGATCATATTTTCTTGATCTAGTAAGAACTCTAGCGGCTGCATTTTGGACTAACTGTAGCTTGTTTATTGAGGATGCAGGACAACCAGCTAATAAAGCATTACAGTAATCTAGTCTCGAGGTCATTAATGCATGAACTAACTTTTCTGCATCAGAAACAGATAGCATATTACGTAGCTTAGCAATGTTTCTAAGGTGGAAAAAGGCAGTTTTTGTAACAT
This sequence comes from Chrosomus eos, assembly GCA_036326025.1. NCBI lineage: Eukaryota > Metazoa > Chordata > Actinopteri > Cypriniformes > Leuciscidae > Chrosomus > Chrosomus eos. The sequence goes on along the minus strand of JAZAVI010000955.1, from coordinate 22,997 downwards.
ATGAAATATGCTTTTCAAAAGACAGGTTGCAGTCTAATATAACACCCAGGTCTTTTACTGTAGCGGATAAAGTAACAGGGCATCCTACTATGTTAAAGTTGTGTTGTGAGAGGTTTTGTAGACGGTTTTTAGAACCGATAAGTATTACCTCTGTCTTATCTGGATTTAATAAAAGAAAGTTACGCGTCATCCAATCTTTTATATCTTTAACACAATCTGTCAATTTGGATAATTTAGCGTATTCATCTGGCCGTGATGAAATATATATTTGAGTGTCATCAGCATAGCAATGGAAACTAATTCCATGTTTCCTTAGAATATTACCAAGTGGCAGCATATATATTGAGAATAATAAAGGGCCTAACACAGATCCCTGCGGCACTCCATGGTTTGCCGAAGTCATGATCGATTTTTCTCCATTTAAGTAGACAAAATGGTAGCGGTCAGATAAGTATGACCTGAACCAGCTTAATGCTTGTCCTTGAACACCAGTGTAATTTTGTAGTCGATCTAAGAGTATTGTGTGATCTATAGTATCGAACGCAGCACTAAGATCAAGTAAAACTAGTACTGAGATACAGCCCCGGTCCGAAGCTAAAAGTAGATCATTTATGATTCTAACAAGCGCAGTTTCAGTGCTATGATGTGGCCTGAATCCAGACTGAAACTTTTCATAGATGTCGTTTTCTTGCAAGAAAGAGCCGAGTTGAGCGGACACAACTTTTTCTAATATTTTTGACATAAATGGAAGATTCGAAATGGGTCTGTAATTTGCTAGGTTATTTGGATCTAATTGTGGTTTCTTAATAAGAGGTTTTATAACTGCCAGCTTGAATGTTCTTGGAACATGACCTAAAGATAAAGACGAATTAATAATATTGAGAAGAGGCTCTTCCACTATAGGTAACACTTCTTTCAGTAGTTTAGTTGGTATAGGATCTAATAAACATGTTGTTGTTTTAGATGAAGTGATAAGTTTATTTAACTCTTTTTGTTCTATGGTTGTAAAGCATTGTAATTGTTCTTGCGGGATAATTGCGGCTGAATTATAAGGCGCGAGCAAAGATTGAACGTTTACGATTTTGATTCTGATGCTTGTAGACACACGCCAGATGTAGACCTGTGAAAGGATTGTTGATATCTTAGATGCTGTTGCCGTGACAATGCATCAAACTTTAATATTCTTTTTGGATACTTTTGAGACTCTCAGCGCACTTTTGGGGCCCTTAACGTGCTCAAAAACTCTTGAATCTTTGCACACGGGTCAGAATCCGCGGCCATCAGGGCCGGGCTGAAGCTGGTACCCGGGCGTGGCAGGGGGGCTCGACAGCGCCCCCTGGAACGGGGTCCGAAAACTTGGTCCATAAATCAAACACGCTTGCATGTAATAATATGAAACTTGGTACACATATAGATCTCATCGATTCATATATCCTTTGTACTTTTACTTTTTACCCCAGCCCAACAGGAAGTCGGCTATTATGGTTTGTTTGAAAGCGTATGCCCCTGGAATTCGATATACTACTCCTAGAGAATTCAACCAATCGCCACGAAACTCAGTCAGCATGAAGTCAAGACATTGAGGATGAAAAATTGCCAGGGGATTTTTGATATCTCGAACGGTTTGGCCGTGGCGAGGAAACGAATTTATGGCGAATAATGGAAACAGGAAGTGTGTTATAACTTCTGCATACATTAACTGATCTTGATGAAACTTCAGCAGTGTGTTCGCTGTAAGAGTCCGATCACATGGATGTGACTATTGTGAGTCAAAGTTATAGCGCCACCAACTGGCAGCAGGAAGTGTGTCACTTCCTAAAGGCTTTGAAATCACCCTCTTATTTTTACCCGATTTGCTTCAAACTTCATCTGTATAATGTAAATACACTGCAGATGAAGACCTGTGAAGGGATTCTTGATATCTTTGAAACTGTTGCTGTGGCAACGCATCAAACTTTAATATTCTTGTTTGATGCTTTTGATGCTCTGAGTCAATATGGCAAGCCGTTTTAACATTTAATCATTTTAACCTAGTAGTCTCTTTTTTCATGCTACTAGTACTTATTTTTAGATACTAGTATCTATTCCATTAAGTAATAGTACTTATTCATTAGCGACTAGTGCTTATTCTTTAGTACTAGTGCCTATTCTTTAGATAGTAGTGCTTATTCTTTAGATATTCTTTTGAATACGTATTAGTAGCTAATGAATAAGTACTGGTATCTATTTAATAGGTACTAGTATGTAATGACTTAGAACTAGTATTTATTGAATAAATACTAATATCTATTAATAGGTACTATTATCTAAAATGTCATTTTCTCTCTCTCTCTCTCTGAGCCAATATGGCAAGCCGTTTTAACAAACATGCTAAAACATGCTAGCAAACACTTAGCTAAGTGCTAAAGCATGCTATTACTGCAATTAAATAGTAATTTGCTGTAACTTTGAACCCCGAAACCCCGAAACTTCACACATTTGATAAGAGTCCTGCCCTGAACACATCTACATAAGAATATTCAGTTATAGTAATAGCGCCACCTACTGGCAACAGGACATGTTTAACACTGTGATGCAGTACTAGCAACATATTAAATATGCCATTGAATTATAAACATGTTATAAACATGTTAAAACATGCTAGCAATTCTTAGCTAAGTGCTAAAGCATGCTAATGAAATGAAACAGGAAGTTGTTGTTACTTAAGAAGACAATGTCCAAACTGCCCCAAACTTCACACATTTGATAAGAGTCCTGCCCTGAACACATCTACATGACAATATTCAGTTATAGTAATAGCGCCACTTACTGGCAACAGGAAGTGACATGTTTAACAGTGTGATGCAGTACTGGCAACATAGTAAATATGCCATTGAGTTATAAACATGTTATAAACATGTTAAAACATGCTAGCAATTCTTAGCTAAGTGCTAAAGCATGCTAATGAAATGAAACAGGAAGTTGTTGTTACTTAAGAAGGCAATGTCCAATCTGCCCCAAACTTCACACATTTGATAAGAGTCCTACCCTGAACACATCTACAAGACAATATTCAGTTATAGTAATAGCGCCACTTACTGGCAACAGGAAGTGACATGTTTAACAGTATGGTGCAGTACTGGCAACATAGTAAATATGCCATTGAGTTATAAACATGTTATAAACATGTTAAAACATGCTAGCAATTCTTAGCTAAGTGCTAAAGCATGCTAATGAAATGAAACAGGAAGTTGTTGTTACTTAAGAAGGCAATGTCCAATCTGCCCCAAACTTCACACATTTGATAAGAGTCCTGCCCTGAACACATCTACATGACAATATTCAGTTATAGTAATAGCGCCACCTACTGGCAACAGGAAGTGACATGTTTAACAGTGTGATGCAGTACTGGCAACATAGTAAATATGCCATTGAGTTATAAACATGTTATAAACATGTTAAACATGCTAGCAATTCTTAGCTAAGTGCTAAGGCATGCTAATGCTATGAAACAGGAAGTTGTTTTTACTTAAGAAGGCAAAGTTCAATCTGCCCTAAACTTCACATGTTTGATAAGAGTTCTGTCCTGAACACATGTAAATGCTCATATTCAGTTACAGTCATAGCGCCACCTGCTGGCAACAGGAAGTGACATGTTTAACAGCATGCTATTATACCCATAATAAAGGACATTTTTGTAACTGACTTTGACATACTCCCACTATATTTATCTACTTAAATGCACATTGCCCACCGTGGTCTGTCTTCCTAAAGCCACCGGGTGGCGATGGCACGGGTGCGAGGGCCCTTTCAATGCTGCTTGCAGCTTTAATTATTATTATTAGGGCCCAAGCCCTAAGGGCGAAGGCCCTATTGTTTTCCTAAGGATTATTTAGGGCCCAAGCCCTAAGGGCGAAGGCCCTATTGTTTTCCTAAGGATTATTTATTATTAGGGCCCAAGCCCTAAGGGCGAAGGCCCTATTGTTTTCCTAAGGATTATTTATTCTTCTTCTTCTTCTTCTTCTTCTTCTAATTATTTTTTTACTACCTTTTGGACACTTTTGGAGGCCTTAACATGCTCAAAAACTCCTGAAACTTTGCACACATGTCAGAACCCGTGGCCATCAGGGCCGGGCTGAAGATGGTACCCGGGCGTGGCAGGGGGGCTCGACAGCGCCCCCTGGAACGGGGTCCGAAAACATGGTCCATAAATCAAACACGCTTGCATGTAATAATATGAAACTCGGTACACATGTAGATCTCATCGTTTCATATATACTTCGCACTCTAACTTTTTACCCCAGCCCAACAGGAAGTCGGCTATTTAGGCTTGTTTGGAAAACGCATGCAATGGAATGTGAAACACTCCTCCTAGAGAATTCAAACACACGGCACGAAACTCGGTCAGCGTGAAGTCAAGACATTGAGGATGAAAGTTTGCGAGGGGATTTTTGATATCTCGAACGGTTTGGCCGTGGCGAGGAAACGAAATTATGGCGAGAAACGTGAAACAGGAAGTGTGTCATAACTACTGCATACATTAACTAATCTTGATGAAACTTCAGCAGTGTGTTCGTTGTAAGAGCCCGATCACATGGATGTGACTATTGTGAGTCAAAGTTATAGCGCCACCAACTGGCAGCAGGAAGTGTGTCACTTTCAAAATGCTTTTAAATCACCCTCTTATTTTTACCCGATTTGCTTCAAACTTCATGTGCATAATGTAGACACATGCCAGATGTAGACCTGTGAAAGGATTATTGATATCTTAGACACTGTTGCCATGGCAATGCATCAAACATTAATATTCCTTTTTTTAAGCTTTTTCATGCTTTTTTATGCTTTCGGGCACTTTTGGGGTTCTTAACGTGCTCGAAAACTCTTGAAACTTTGCACACAGGACAAAACCCGCGGCCATCAGGGCCAGGCTGAAGCTGGTACCCGGGCGTGGCAGGGGGGCTCGACAGCGCCCCCTTGAACGGGTCCGACAATTTGGTCCATATATCCAACACGCTTTACCCTATTTGCTTCAAACTTGATGTGTATAATGTAGACACAAGCCAGATGTAGACCTGTGAAAGGATTGTTGATATCTTAGATGCTGTTGCCGTGACAACGCATCAAACTTTAATATTCTTTTTGGATACTTTTGAGATTCTTAGCGCACTTTTGGGGCCCTTAACATGCTCAAAAACTCTTGAAACTTTGCACACGGGTCAGAAACCGCGGCCATCAGGGCCGGGCTGAAGCTGGTACCCGGGCGTGGCAGGGGGCTCGACAGCGCCCCCTGGAACGGGGTCCGAAAACTTGGTCCATAAATCAAACAGGCTTTACCCGATTTGCTTCAAACTTGATGTGTATAATGTAGACACACGCCAGATGTAGACCTGTGAAAGGATTGTTGATATCTTAGATGCTGTTGCCGTGACAATGCATCAAACTTTAATATTCTTTTTGGATACTTTTGAGACTCTCAGCGCACCTTTGGGGCCCTTACCGTGCTCAAAAACTCTTGAATCTTTGCACACGGGTCAGAACGCGCGGCCATCAGGGCCGGGCTGAAGCTGGTACCCGGGCGTGGCAGGGGGGCTCGACAGCGCCCCCTGGAACGGGGTCCGAAAACTTGGTCCATAAATCAAACACGCTTGCATGTAGTAATATGAAACTTGGTACACATATAGATCTCATCAATTCATATATCCTTTGTACTTTTACTTTTTACCCCAGCCCAACAGGAAGTCGGCTATTATGGTTTGTTTGAAAGCGTATGCCCCTGGAATTCGATATACTACTCCTAGAGAATTCAACCAATCGCCACGAAACTCAGTCAGCATGAAGTCAAGACATTGAGGATGGAAAATTGCCAGGGGATTTTTGATATCTCGAACGGTTTGGCCGTGGCGAGGAAACGAATTTATGGCGAATAATGGAAACAGGAAGTGTGTTATAACTTCTGCATACATTAACTGATCTTGATGAAACTTCAGCAGTGTGTTCGCTGTAAGAGTCCGATCACATGGATGTGACTATTGTGAGTCAATGTTATAGCGCCACCAACTGGCAGCAGGAAGTGTGTCACTTCCTAAAGGCTTTGAAATCACCCTCTTATTTTTACCCGATTTGCTTCAAACTTCATCTGTATAATGTAAATACACTGCAGATGAAGACCTGTGAAGGGATTCTTGATATCTTTGAAACTGTTGCTGTGGCAACGCATCAAACTTTAATATTCTTGTTTGATGCTTTTGATGCTCTGAGTCAATATGGCAAGCCGTTTTAACATTTAATCATTTTAACCTACTAGTCTCTTTTTTCATGCTACTAGTACTTATTTTTTTGATACTAGTATCTATTCCATTAAGTAATAGTACTTATTCATTAGCGACTAGTGCTTATTCTTTAGTACTAGTGCCTATTCTTTAGATAGTAGTGCTTATTCTTTAGATATTCTTTTGAATACGTATTAGTAGCTAATGAATAAGTACTGGTATCTATTTAATAGGTACTAGTATGTAATGACTTTGAACTAGTATTTATTGAATAAATACTAGTATCTATTAATAGGTACTATTATCTAAAATGTCATTTTCTCTCTCTCTCTCTCTCTGAGCCAATATGGCAAGCCGTTTTAACATTTAATCATTTTAACATACTAGTCTCTATTTTCATGCTACTAGTACTTATTTTTTAGATATTAGTATCTATTCCATTAAGTACTAGTACTTATTCATTAGCGACTAATGCTTATTCTGTTTAGAATATTCAAAGTGCTTATTCAATTTGTATGCTTATTTATATTTTCAGAGCAGAAAATCCGATTTTTCTGCTTATTCAATATTGCATCTAAAATGTAAGTGACTTGACGTGTGTGTGTGTGTGTGTGTGTGTGTGTGTGTGTGTGTGTGTGTGTGTGTGTGTGTGTGTGTGTGTGTGTGTGTGTGTGTGTGTGTGTGTGTGTGTGTGTGTGTGTGTGTGTGTGTGTGTGTGTGTGTGTGAGAGAGAGAGAGAGAGATTGTGTCTGTTACAGTGACAAGAGTTTTTAAGCCTTGTCTTTTTGGATATATATATTTTTTTATTAAAAAAAATGTGCATACAACCCATGTATTTTAAATGTATTGTTTGCTTTAAATTAAATTAAGATTGTATATTTGGTAATTGAACCTAAATAAATGTAAAATGAATGTGCTATATTTCAGATCAATATATTTGTTTTCCTTCATTTTAATCAACACTAACTTTATTCTCATCTGAATTATAAATAACTTATTTCTGTATAAAATAATAAATCCTGAATAATCCAGACCAACCAGAGCACACTATTTCTACAACATCATCAGTGCTGAAGCGGGACTACCAGAGCCGTTCGGCAGATAGCGAGCAGATATTTTGTCACGTCGTGCACAATAACCCTAAAGGGACCAGGGTGGCGGTGCCACCGGCTTTATATATATATATATATATATATATATATATATATATATATATATATATATATATATATATATATATAAATATATATATATATATATATATATATATATATATATATATATATATATATTAGTGCTGGGCAACGATTAAAATTTTCAATCGCGATTAATCGCATGAATTTCTGCGATTAATCGCGATTAATCGCATTGTTACGCGCAAAATTGAATAATGAATTCTAAAGTAATGTATTGCACACTTTTGATTTAAATGTACTGCTATATACACAAAAGTGCAATAACATGTGGTTTGCAAAAACTTTAAACAAATAAGGTGCTTTATACCAGCAGTATTCTCTTTACACAGTAGCAATAAAATATGTATTGTAAATCTCAACTTAAACATTAATGTAATCAAATCAAATATTAAAACAAAGCTATTTGGCACTGGGGATTACCTTTTATGTTGTTAAAACAAGTCCAGTTTTCTTGTTTTTTTTTTTCTGAACAGGTATCAACAGGTATCTTTTATCAGGGAGGAGCAGAAACAGTCCATGTAGTCAGAGGTCATGACCACTACTATATATAAGTCGACCAACGTTACTTCTCTGATAGTAGCTTAGGTTTGGTCATGCCATGGTTACACTAAGATTAGGCTACATTAAACAGAGGTAAAGCCCAATATACTTCTACGCCGTAGGCTGTGTGTAGCGCGCGTACCCTGACGTGCACCTCTCCAAAAATGCAACAACGCGTCAATACGCGTACCGCAAGCGCTGATTGCTAGAACCGCTCCCCGGGTTTCACATGCTCCCGTAATTGCGCGTCAACGCGGACAACGACGCAGAGGTAAATGAAAACCAACGTAGAGGCTCCGACGTAGGTCCGACGCAGAAGTAGGCTATAAATCAGCTTTTAGAGTGAGGGTGGTCGAGCACAAGGTTCAGCGAAGCGGGTGCGTTCCTGTGAAACTGTTGCGGTCAAGCTCGCCTCGCGCACGCGCCCGCCCGTTGCCTTTTTGTACACGACGCGCAGCCAGCACAAATCATTGGAAGAGAGACTGATCCTCGGCTCGCTGTTTGTGAGTTTCCAGAATCTAAATAGTTATCAGGACATCAACAGAAGGTAATTCACATGGCAGAGTATCCCCGCTAAACTAAACGCAGGCCTATCAGGTAGTTATGTAACGTTATAATTTTAATTTAAGTTAAAAAGGCTACAGCTGCGTAGCGCACAGAAGCCGTTAGTTACTATCCGCGCCTGTCATTCACTCGCGGAGCGCTGTCTCCCTTTCTGTTCACCTGAGAGAACCTGCAAAAGCCTCTCTCCACTGTTTGGGTGGGTTATTTGCTGGCTGACCAACATCCCACTACTGTGATCCATGGTTTGACTGTAGGCGTGTGTGTGTAGTATTCAGAGCCAGTGAGCAACGAACTTTAAAAAAAAAAAAAAAAAAACTGCGTTAACGTGCGTTAAAAAAATTGTCGGCATTAATTCAGAAATGCGTTAACGCGATAATAACGCGTTAACTTGCCCAGCCCTAATATATATATATATATATATATATATATATATATATATAAAAATATAGCTGCGAGCAGCGATGAAGGGCCAAAGCCGGCGGTACCGCCACCCTGGTGCACCAGGGTTGCGGTGCCACCGGCTTGGGCCCGTAATCGCTGCTCGCAGCTATATTTATATATATATATATATATATATATATATATATATATATATATATATATATATATATATATATATTTATTAGGGCCCAAGCCCTAAGGGCGAAGGCCCCTTTTGTTTTCCTAAGGATTATTTATTATTATTATTATTATTATTATTCTTCTAATTATTTTTTTACTACCTTTTGGACACTTTTGGAGGCCTTAACATGCTCAAAAACTCCTGAAACTTTGCACACATGTCAGAACCCGCAGCCATCAGGGCCGGGCTGAAGATGGTACCCGGGCGTGGCAGGGGGGCTCGACAGCGCCCCCTGGAACGGGGTCCGAAAACATGGTCCATAAATCAAACACGCTTGCATGTAATAATATGAAACTCGGTACACATGTTGATCTCATCGTTTCATATATACTTCGCACTCTAACTTTTTACCCCAGCCCAACAGGAAGTCGGCTATTTAGGCTTGTTTGGAAAACGCATGCAATGGAATGTGAAACACTCCTCCTAGAGAATTCAAACACACGCCACGAAACTCAGTCAGCATGAAGTCAAGACATTGAGGATGAAAGTTTGCGAGGGGATTTTTGATATCTCGAACGGTTTGGCCGTGGCGAGGAAACGAAATTATGGCGAGAAACGTGAAACAGGAAGTGTGTCATAACTACTGCATACATTAACTAATCTTGATGAAACTTCAGCAGTGTGTTCGTTGTAAGAGCCCGATCACATGGATGTGACTATTGTGAGTCAAAGTTATAGCGCCACCAACTGGCAGCAGGAAGTGTGTCACTTCCAAAATGCTTTTAAATCACCCTCTTATTTTTACCCGATTTGCTTCAAACTTCATGTGCATAATGTAGACACATGCCAGATGTAGACCTGTGAAAGGATTATTGATATCTTAGACACTGTTGCCATGGCAATGCATCAAACATTAATATTCCTTTTTTAAGCTTTTTTATGCTTTCGGGCACTTTTGGGGTTCTTAACGTGCTCGAAAACTCTTGAAACTTTGCACACAGGACAAAACCCGCGGCCATCAGGGCCAGGCTGAAGCTGGTACCCGGGCGTGGCAGGGGGGCTCGACAGCGCCCCCTTGAACGGGTCCGACAATTTGGTCCATATATCCAACACGCTTTACCCTATTTGCTTCAAACTTGATGTGTATAATGTAGACACAAGCCAGATGTAGACCTGTGAAGGGATTGTTGATATCTTAGATGCTGTTGCCGTGACAACGCATCAAACTTTAATATTCTTTTTGGATACTTTTGAGATTCTTAGCGCACTTTTGGGGCCCTTAACATGCTCAAAAACTCTTGAAACTTTGCACACGGGTCAGAAACCGCGGCCATCAGGGCTGGGCTGAAGCTGGTACCCGGGCGTGGCAGGGGGGCTCGACAGCGCCCCCTGGAACGGGGTCCGAAAACTTGGTCCATAAATCAAACAGGCTTTACCCGATTTGCTTCAAACTTGATGTGTATAATGTAGACACATGCCAGATGTAGACCTGTGAAAGGATTGTTGATATCTTAGATGCTGTTGCCGTGACAACGCATCAAACTTTAATATTCTTTTTGGATACTTTTGAGATTCTTAGCACACTTTTGGGGCCCTTAACATGCTCAAAAACTCTTGAAACTTTGCACACGGGTCAGAAACCGCGGCCATCAGGGCCGGGCTGAAGCTGGTACCCGGGCGTGGCAGGGGGGCTCGACAGCGCCCCCTGGAACGGGGTCCGAAAACTTGGTCCATAAATCAAACACGCTTGCATGTAGTAATATGAAACTTGGTACACATATAGATCTCATCAATTCATATATCCTTTGTACTTTTACTTTTTACCCCAGCCCAACAGGAAGTCGGCTATTATGGTTTGTTTGAAAGCGTATGCCCCTGGAATTCGATATACTACTCCTAGAGAATTCAACCAATCGCCACGAAACTCAGTCAGCATGAAGTCAAGACATTGAGGATGAAAAATTGCCAGGGGATTTTTGATATCTCGAACAGTTTGGCCGTGGCGAGGAAACGAATTTATGGCGAATAATGGAAACAGGAAGTGTGTTATAACTTCTGCATACATTAACTGATCTTGATGAAACTTCAGCAGTGTGTTCGCTGTAAGAGTCCGATCACATGGATGTGACTATTGTGAGTCAAAGTTATAGCGCCACCAACTGGCAGCAGGAAGTGTGTCACTTCCTAAAGGCTTTGAAATCACCCTCTTATTTTTACCCGATTTGCTTCAAACTTCATCTGTATAATGTAAATACACTGCAGATGAAGACCTGTGAAGGGATTCTTGATATCTTTGAAACTGTTGCTGTGGCAACGCATCAAACTTTAATATTCTTGTTTGATGATTTTGATGCTCTGAGTCAATATGGCAAGCCGTTTTAACATTTAATCATTTTAACCTAGTAGTCTCTTTTTTCATGCTACTAGTACTTATTTTTTAGATACTAGTATCTATTCCATTAAGTAATAGTACTTATTCATTAGCGACTAGTGCTTATTCTTTAGTACTAGTGCCTATTCTTTAGATAGTAGTGCTTATTCTTTAGATATTCTTTTGAATACGTATTAGTAGCTAATGAATAAGTACTGGTATCTATTTAATAGGTACTAGTATGTAATGACTTAGAACTAGTATTTATTGAATAAATACTAGTATCTATTAATAGGTGCTATTATCTAAAATGTCATTTTCTCTCTCTCTCTCTCTGAGCCAATATGGCAAGCCGTTTTAACATTTAATCATTTTAACATACTAGTCTCTATTTTCATGCTACTAGTACTTATTTTTTAGATATTAGTATCTATTCCATTAAGTACTAGTACTTATTCATTAGCGACTAATGCTTATTCTGTTTAGAATATTCAAAGTGCTTATTCAATTTGTATGCTTATTTATATTTTCAGAGCAGAAAATCAGATTTTTCTGCTTATTCAATATTGCATCTAAAATGTGACTTGACGTGTGTGTGTGTGTGTGTGTGTGTGTGTGTGTGTGTGTGTGTGTGTGTGTGTGTGTGTGTGTGTGTGTGTGTGTGTGTGTGTGTGTGTGTGTGCGCGCGTGTGTGTGTGTGTGTGTGTGTGTGTGTGAGAGAGAGATTGTGTCTGTTACAGTGACAAGAGTTTTTAAGCCTTGTCTTTTTGGATATATATATATTTTTTATAAAAAAAAATGTGCATACAACCCATGTATTTCAAATGTATTGTTTGCTTTAAATTAAATTAAGATTGTATGTTTGGTAATTGAACCTAAATAAATGTAAAATGAATGTGCTATATTTCAGATCAATATATTTGTTTTCCTTCATTTTAATCAACACTAACTTTATTCTCATCTGAATTATAAATAACTTATTTCTGTATAAAATAAAAAATCCCGAATAATCCAGACCAACCAGAGCACACTATTTCTACAACATCATCAGTGCTGAAGCGGGACTACCAGAGCCGTTCGGCAGATAGCGAGCAGATATTTTGTGTCACGTCGTGCACAATAACCCTAAAGGCACCAGGGTTGCGGTGCCACCGGCTTGGGCCCGTAATCGCTGCTCGCAGCTATATTTATTAGGGCCCAAGCCCTAAGGGCGAAGGCCCTATTGTTTTCCTAAGGATTATTTATTATTATTATTATTATTATTATTATTATTATTCTAATTATTTTTTTACTACCTTTTGGACACTTTTGGAGGCCTTAACATGCTCAAAAACTCCTGAAACTTTGCACACATGTCAGAACCCGCGGCCATCAGGGCCGGGCAGAAGATGGTACCCGGGCGTGGCAGGGGGGCTCGACAGCGCCCCCTGGAACGGGGTCCGAAAACATGGTCCATAAATCAAACACGCTTGCATGTAATAATATGAAACTCGGTACACATGTAGATCTCATCGTTTCATATATACTTCGCACTCTAACTTTTTACCCCAGCCCAACAGGAAGTCGGCTATTTTGGCTTGTTTGGAAAACGCATGCAAAGGAATGTGAAACACTCCTCCTAGAGAATTCAAACACACGGCACGAAACTCGGTCAGCGTGAAGTCAAGACATTGAGGATGAAAGTTTGCGAGGGGATTTTTGATATCTCGAACGGTTTGGCCGTGGCGAGGAAACGAAATTATGGCGAGAAACGTGAAACAGGAAGTGTGTCATAACTACTGCATACATTAACTAATCTTGATGAAACTTCAGCAGTGTGTTCGTTGTAAGAGCCCGATCACATGGATGTGACTATTGTGAGTCAAAGTTATAGCGCCACCAACTGGCAGCAGGAAGTGTGTCACTTTCAAAATGCTTTTAAATCACCCTCTTATTTTTACCCGATTTGCTTCAAACTTCATGTGCATAATGTAAACACATGCCAGATGTAGACCTGTGAAAGGATTATTGATATCTTAGACACTGTTGCCATGGCAATGCATCAAACATTAATATTCCTTTTTTTAAGCTTTTTCATGCTTTTTTATGCTTTCGGGCACTTTTGGGGTTCTTAACGTGCTCGAAAACTCTTGAAACTTTGCACACAGGACAAAACCCGCGGCCATCAGGGCCAGGCTGAAGCTGGTACCCGGGCGTGGCAGGGGGGCTCGACAGCGCCCCCTTGAACGGGTCCGACAATTTGGTCCATATATCCAACACGCTTTACCCTATTTGCTTCAAACTTGATGTGTATAATGTAGACACAAGCCAGATGTAGACCTGTGAAGGGATTGTTGATATCTTAGATGCTGTTGCTGTGACAACGCATCAAACTTTAATATTCTTTTTGGATACTTTTGAGATTCTTAGCGCACTTTTGGGGCCCTTAACATGCTCAAAAACTCTTGAAACTTTGCACACGGGTCAGAAACCGCGGCCATCAGGGCTGGGCTGAAGCTGGTACCCGGGCGTGGCAGGGGGGCTCGACAGCGCCCCCTGGAACGGGGTCCGAAAACTTGGTCCATAAATCAAACAGGCTTTACCCGATTTGCTTCAAACTTGATGTGTATAATGTAGACACATGCCAGATGTAGACCTGTGAAAGGATTGTTGATATCTTAGATGCTGTTGCCGTGACAACGCATCAAACTTTAATATTCTTTTTGGATACTTTTGAGATTCTTAGCACACTTTTGGGGCCCTTAACATGCTCAAAAACTCTTGAAACTTTGCACACGGGTCAGAAACCGCGGCCATCAGGGCCGGGCTGAAGCTGGTACCCGGGCGTGGCAGGGGGGCTCGACAGCGCCCCCTGGAACGGGGTCCGAAAACTTGGTCCATAAATCAAACACGCTTGCATGTAATAATATGAAACTTGGTACACATATAGATCTCATCGATTCATATATCCTTTGTACTTTTACTTTTTACCCCAGCCCAACAGGAAGTCGGCTATTATGGTTTGTTTGAAAGCGTATGCCCCTGGAATTCGATATACTACTCCTAGAGAATTCAACCAATCGCCACGAAACTCAGTCAGCATGAAGTCAAGACATTGAGGATGAAAAATTGCCAGGGGATTTTTGTTATCTCGAACGGTTTGGCCGTGGCGAGGAAACGAATTTATGGCGAATAATGGAAACAGGAAGTGTGTTATAACTTCTGCATACATTAACTGATCTTGATGAAACTTCAGCAGTGTGTTCGCTGTAAGAGTCCGATCACATGGATGTGACTATTGTGAGTCAAAGTTATAGCGCCACCAACTGGCAGCAGGAAGTGTGTCACTTCCTAAAGGCTTTGAAATCACCCTCTTATTTTTACCCGATTTGCTTCAAACTTCATCTGTATAATGTAAATACACTGCAGATGAAGACCTGTGAAGGGATTCTTGATATCTTTGAAACTGTTGCTGTGGCAACGCATCAAACTTTAATATTCTTGTTTGATGCTTTTGATGCTCTGAGTCAATATGGCAAGCCGTTTTAACATTTAATCATTTTAACCTAGTAGTCTCTTTTTTCATGCTACTAGTACTTATTTTTTAGATACTAGTATCTATTCCATTAAGTAATAGTACTTATTCATTAGCGACTAGTGCTTATTCTTTAGTACTAGTGCCTATTCTTTAGATAGTAGTGCTTATTCTTTAGATATTCTTTTGAATACGTATTAGTAGCTAATGAATAAGTACTGGTATCTATTTAATAGGTACTAGTATGTAATGACTTAGAACTAGTATTTATTGAATAAATACTAGTATCTATTAATAGGTGCTATTATCTAAATGTCATTTTCTCTCTCTCTCTCTCTGAGCCAATATGGCAAGCCGTTTTAACATTTAATCATTTTAACATACTAGTCTCTATTTTCATGCTACTAGTACTTATTTTTTAGATATTAGTATCTATTCCATTAAGTACTAGTACTTATTCATTAGCGACTAATGCTTATTCTGTTTAGAATATTCAAAGTGCTTATTCAATTTGTATGCTTATTTATATTTTTAGAGCAGAAAATCAGATTTTTCTGCTTATTCAATATTGCATCTAAAATGTGACTTGACGTGTGTGTGTGTGTGTGTGTGTGTGTGTGTGTGTGTGTGTGTTTGTGTGTGTGTGTGTGTGTGTGTGTGTGTGTGTGTGTGTGTGTGTGTGTGTGTGTGTGTGTGTTGGTTTTGGTGGATTACAAGGTCTTTCCACCAGTTTACATACCAGCATTACAAGGACATTTGGGATTATAAGGACAAAGGACATGTCCTTGTAATTCAAAACCGTCAAATCATCAGTCTGAGTCTGAGGAACATCCTCCTGCTTTTTTATTGGATGTCCCTTTAAGTGGGTATACCAGTTTTCTGGTGTGTGGGTGTGTATATCGTGACTGCCGCCTATCGGCTGGATCATCAACTGCCGTTACACACATTTACACATTAATGGGCGTGGCCGGGTGGAAATGGCGGGCGATCGTCGGATTGGTTAATGACGCGCATGAGCAGTCGAGAGATCCGGATGCTGGCTGGAGAGCGCGCTCCCTGCTGATACGTGACAGCAGACTAGTAGTAGTAAGTACATTAAATATTATACATTTTATATATTGATTCATAGAAATTAGTCATATCTATGTTTATATTGAAATTAGTAATATCCATGTTATATTAGTCATATCTTACGCATATTCGCGCAGTCGAGCAAGAGGCTCGTCATGGCACCCTGGAAACTGAATAATGCATTTCTTATTAAGGAAATGTTAGAATAATTAAGAATAAGTATGAACAACTACGAGTTTCAGAAGAATTTTCACATCATTGAGGAAATCTGCTTTTTATAAAGCCTCAATTTGCCATAAATGTGCGTTGTGACAGGATTAAATGAACGTCTCGTTGAATAGTGCAATAAAATCTATGCCCTCAAATAGGAAGTCAGAGATCGACATTTTCTCATAAAATGCATTACCTTTTGTAAAAAAAAAAGCAAAATGCAGACAAACAATAGTTAATCGAATGAGGTAACTTACATTCGACGACTTTGTGGTGATTACTGGGTTTACAGGCACTTTGCATGATTCAAATACATTTGAAAGTGCCACGAAGTTTAAAACAGAAATAAATCTCAGCAGGGAAAGTATTAAAAGTTTATGCAAATGTTAATTTTACATCTTTTGATGAAATTGACAGTATAATTGTAATGCATATCTTCTCTAAAACAATCTTTGGACAGTATACATTTAAACGTGTTTAATAATAATAATAAAGCCTTATTATTAAATACAGCAATACATAGTTTTGTTCGTAATGGTGTTAATGAATCAGAAGTCTTGCAAATTCAAAGAAAATAGGTAATAACTTTTGTATTGCAAAATAAGATGGATAGGGACTGTATGGATGTGTAACTTATTAGATTTGTATGCAGTGTTTTTTTATTCTTTTTTTAAAATACTATACCTTCAACTCTGCAGATACAAGCAATGGAGAGTGGCTCGAGGCGACGCAGGCCAAAGCCTGTGCAAGACGCAGAAGACCACATCAAGTCAAGAACTGACAAGCCAAATCTTGAGCAGCGGTACATTAACAGATTTAAAGGTACACCAAATACTCCAAGGCCTCGTTTACACTGTCAGTGAAATGTGACCCAATTCCGATTTTTTTGCTCATATGCGACACAGATCGGATGTGTTCTATGACAGTGTAAACAGAAAAAACCGCATGCATTCGGATATTTCGAAATCGG
The DNA here is from genome assembly GCA_036326025.1 of Chrosomus eos. Lineage (NCBI taxonomy): Eukaryota > Metazoa > Chordata > Actinopteri > Cypriniformes > Leuciscidae > Chrosomus > Chrosomus eos. The sequence continues at coordinate 5,751 of JAZAVI010000955.1, read as the reverse complement.
TTCATATGTGGAAATAAATCAGATATAAATCAGATTTGTGCCAATGCGACTGTCATGTAAACAGGCAGATCGGATTTTCTGAGGCATTAGGCTACGTCTCCACGGTTTAATGACCAGAGAAACGCCGACGCACATCTGCAAGCAGTGGTTCTCAATCCTGGTCCTGGGGACCCGCTGCTCTGCACATTTTATATGTCTCCTTTATCTGACACAGCCAGTTCAGTTCATAGAGCTCTTTCCTAATGAGCTGATGTTCTGAATCAGGTGTGTTAAAGGGTCACTTCACCCATTTGCATTAAGGTTTGTATTGTTAGAAACCCAGTCATATATTATAATGATGGTGGAATTTTGCTTGTTTTTTTTATGAGATGGGAGAAAAAAGGATTCAAGTGTTTTACTTCCGTCCTATCGTGACGTAAATATCGTCATTTTGCGTCACGATAGGACGGAAGATAAATTTCATTGAAAAGAGTATAGACTACAAACATTAGCTCATTATTATTCAAGGGTGTGGGACCCACTCACCCTACAGGCCTATTACAGATCAGTGGGTGGGACTTCACTTGCAGAAACCGAAATCAATATCCGCCATCTTGTTTTTGGAAGCTAAGCTAACAAGCGCTGTGGAGATAGGAAGTATGACAATGACTGAAGAAACTATACATGATATGGAAGAAGAGGATTTTGAAAGTCTGCTGCTCGAATCCGATGTTCGTGGCTATCTTTACGAGCCGCAATATAGTGAAGAGCAGCTGAGGCTGATGGAGGAACAGGAGGCGGCCGCCTGTCGCGGTCGAGGAGCCCGGACTGGCTCGAGCTGAGGCGGACTGCTGTGCCTGTGCTCTCGCTGTGCGCTACGGACACAGATAGAGTCCGTCTGCTGCAGAGAATTTCAACGAAGGGGCGTTTGTGTTGTGATGTGAACCACCATAGTTTCGCCTGACTGAACATCCAGGTATCATGCAGTAATACACCATATTCAGAAAGAAATACAAACGAGGAGTAATTCACTAATGAATTTGCCAATGTAACTTAACGTTAACGGGGTTTGTTGTTGTGGGAAGAAGGAGGCTGGAATCGGCGAACATTTAAACATTTTAATAGTAAAATGAACAAATACACAACGAAAGTATAAGCCAACAGCCCCTCATTTAAGACTAAGTCCACACACAACATAAAATCATGCCTGTTCCTCTCTCGATCTGCCGTTTATGCTTCCGCTCCTCTGTGAGAGATACGAGACCGGTCGGTGCGTCTCTTGTCTTGCATTATCACTTACTAGAAATTTTGCGTGAAATGAATTTCAAACTCTGGTGGCAGCTAACGTTAGCCTTGTTGACGAAAGCATGATTTCTTTGATGTGCGCGCAGTTCCGGATTAGTGGGTGTGGCTTGCGGAGCTGTGCAATGTGGTGCATTGTGGGTGTTGTAGTCTTTCATACAAATGCACCCTTCAGTTATTTTCTGTCTTTTCTCGGTCAAGAGGGCAACAAATTCAAAAATTATTTTACATTTCGACTACATATATGATCTACTTTCAATAAAGATTAATGTTGAAATGGGTGAAATGCTCCTTTAAATGAGGGAGACATACAAACTGTGCAGAGCTTTGGGTCCCCAGGACCAGGATTGAGAACCACTGTGCAAAGGGACGGATGGCCCGGCAAAACGTTGTGTCGTTGTAGGATGGGAATGTGGACAAACGGTGACACAACATATCAAAAGTTGGCTTGCTCATTATGCCATAGACCCACTGCTCCTTGTTAAAGCCCGCCACGATCTCATTAAAAGTGCGTATCTATAGCACAAATTTTATTTCTCGTGCCATTTACGCCAAAAATAGTTTTGCGTGCATATGATATGCACTTTATGTTATGTAATACACATGCACTCCACACACATAATCCTATGCAAAGGGTTTACAGTGTCTATATTATGCACGCAAAAACTATTTTTGGCATATAAATGGCACGAGAAAGAAAATTAGTGGTATAGATTCCCACTTTCATTATTTTAAATCCAGAAGTTATGCTGCAACTTTATAAAAAAAAAAAAGTTGTGTCAGCATTGCGATTCTCTTTGTACACATACACTCTTTAATGGACGTGTGCACGTTTAAACACTATTTAAACAACGTAAGTTAGGGCTATTATTCCATGCATTACTTATATTAAGTTGCTCAAGCAAGTGGTCAAATATTTACTATATTAAAATCACAAATATTTTAAATTAAAACTTAAAATTGGCAGAAACAGCCGACTCACATGCCTTTTCTTTTGCATTAAAATTTTAATAGCCTTCAATAGATCTTGCGTGTCACAAAGAACTTGTTTTTCCACCTCCATGAATGATACGAGTGTTGTTCATTATGTTGCCTTAATTGTAGATTTCCTTGATTTACCGCTGTCTTCAGTCTTCAGATGACTGTGAAAAATAGTAGTACCGGTATATTAAATGCATTTATGGTGAGATTACTACATTTTATTTAATGAAACGCATTTATGGTGAAATTACTACATTTTCAGGTCAATCTTTGTGCATTTTGACCACGAAACATGCGGTGTCACTTAAATGCAGCACAGCATAAATAGATTCGGTGCGGAAACGATCGCTGCACTGCTGTTATAGCTACGTGCCGCATCTGGAACGGTGGGAAAAGTGAAAGCTCTAACCTGTTAACATGGTGCGTTAGGAGCACGCTGTGTGCCACTTGTGCCGCAGTGGCTGCACAAAATAGACATTTTGGGTGACGCGCAAAAAAATAGTAAGTATGTATTTGTGGTACAGCAGCGGATCAGTTATTCACTGCAAACGCTGCGCTTGCACTACTACAACCCATGTGCTCAAGCAGTGAAAAATAGAGGACGCTGACAGACGGGACCGAGCAGGTAATATTTAAAGGAGTCATAACCTGTAATTTTCACTTTTCCACGAGAATCAATGTGTGTTATGATTGCCTAACGATTATACATTGGCCGGGAAGCCGATATTCAAAAGTGAAGCGTTTGTTTATGCCAGGGTTCGTAAACCAGCCCACGTGCACGCGCACTCAAATACGAGATTTTAATTTCTCCCCCGACACCCCCGGACTCTACGAATGCTAGCCACATCTTTCCACTTTGTTTTACACTACAGTAGTGACGGAAAAACATCACGTTACATGTCTGTAGATGAAAAATACTGAATGTCTAAAAAACCACAACGTGAAACAAGGCAAAAACAACATTTGATAGCAAACGTTCATCTCTATAACCACTGTAAGCTGATAAAAAAAAGTAGACTACATCTCCGTTAGTGTAATCTACATTAAATAAAAGGCAAACTTATGTGGGAGAAAATAGCAACACACGTTTTAGCTCGTTACTGATGTTAATGTATGTCTCAAATGATTGTCTTTACCATTCAGAGACATGTTGATGTAGACGTCCTTCCATTGACTCTATATCTTCCGTTTCCAGCTCTGATTCAGAGTCTGGCTCAAATATGGTTGAATAGGCTATATGCACGCACAAGTTCCGCATTTGACGCAAGGATGCTCATCCGTTTCCGGTTGGGGAGATTAAAGCGGAGGAGAACTGAGGAAAACGGGATTATGGCAGAGTCTTCAAAATGTACTGTCCTCTCGTCTTTGAAACGAAACTGTCATATGTTTAGATGTAATTTTATATATAGTTATGTTTGTTTATTTTTTTTAATTTTTTTTTATTATTTTTTTTAGTTATGTTTATTTAATATAATTTTAAAAAGAAGCATAAACACAACGAGGGGTGTCTGTTTTGTCTGTTTTTGTGACTAACGTTTCTTTAGTATAACCATGGAGTATAAAATTCAATATAAATTCTCAGTATTGCATTGGACTCTACGATCGGCGGAAGTTATCGAGCATCCTCAGACCTTCACCGGAAATACCGCCGTGCATAGAGCCCATTCCGTAGGTCGCGGCCAGGTCGGGTTCATTAACAACTTGCGCCATGATGTCATTTTGGAATGATATGCTGAAGTTACCTGCGGTGTCAAGCCCCCTCCTTCCTGCCACAATCAACGAGCCCCTCATTTGCATTATTAAAATGACCGTCCAAGACAGCCAAAATATCGCACCAGATCTCGCGAGACAATAATGCATTCAGAAATAAGGGTCAGAGGAGCTCTGTGTTTATTTATTTTTTTCCACTTTTCTTTTTTAGAAGGGCCTGAAAAACTATAATAGAGCGTGGGTATCCAAGGTAATACTAGGTTATGACTCCTTTAATATGAAACTAAGTCTCAACTTTCAAATTTGACCTACCGTTTTGTGGCTCTTTAATGTGTCATGACAGATTGCCTCAGTTAAAGCCAAGTTCAAATCCACCGACGTTAATCTACTAATTCTCCTGACTGCTTTGTTGCACAAAAATGGTGTATTTTGATTGGTCAGATTGCATGTCAATCAAACTCCCAGCAAAGGATGAATTGACGCTAATTTAAAAGTGAAAGTGAAGTGCACACTGCCGCACCAGCTTTTTATAAGCGATGTAAAAAAAAAAAAAGTTTCGTTTTCAAATTAGCGCCAATTCAGGGCACAATAACAGCTGCTCCGCATGACCACACCAATATGCATGCCCGTGCAAACACGCGCATTTTACGTTTGTCTTTAAATAAGCGATTTAAAAGCCCCCGCCGGTGATATTACCGGTGTTGTCACATGTCGATTACCGGTGGGAAAATATCCTCACCGTCACATCCCTAGTAGGTGTAACACATGTTACAGTGCAAGTGTTAGAATGGTAAGACAATGAGGCTCTTAATATGTTTTTTATCTTTCAGGATGAGGAGTGTTCACCAAGCAATTCATGTTAAAAGGGAATTTTGTGGTTGAGTATAAAGGCCTATTCACACAGGAACAAGAATCCTCTGGAGTGTTTCTTTTTGACATTCCATGGAAAGGACAAATGTGGTGGTAATTAATTTTTATCCTTGATTGTAATACATTGATAATGCATTCAAATACATGCATAGCATAATGACAAAAACTTGCAATATAGGCCCTGTCCCAAATGGCACACTTCATGTTTACATGCATCTTGAGGGCTCACAATGGCTGGCACGTGTCCGTTAAGTCCACAAGTAGTAGGGTGTCCCATTTGTCATTTGCTTGCGATTGCCCACTTTGCGGCTGCTATGCGTCCTCGATTTGCACTTCTGTCGAGCCTGCGAGCTCCCCTGCAGACTTCTACCCGACAGTCAAAGCAGAATTACATCATGAAAGTGTGGACTCTGAGGAAGACCGCAAGGGTTTAGGGTGCCATTTAGGACAGGGCCAATGTTCAACATGTTTAGAGTAATTTTTTTGTTTTTGTTTCTTCCTCCAGAAGATGAAGTTCGTACATGTTCATCTTCCAACATCATTGTCATGTTTTTCTGTTTTTCATTTTATTTATAATGATATGGACCTTTTTTATGCAGCATGGATGGCTCTGAGGAGGCTAGTAAATGACAGTCACAAACCTAACTGCAACATGAAGGTTGTGACTGTCAATAACAGCCCACACTTGTGCCTTTTTGCTATTTTGAATGTTTTTCCTGGGGAAGAAGTCACCTACAATTACGGCCCGTCTGGATGGCCGTGAAGATCCCAGGTAAAGAATGTTCTCCCCCAATATGCAACAGAGCATTTCCTCAAAGTATTTTCACAGTGTAGACAATGTAGGATTGTGGTTGTGTACACATCTGTCTTTATATTCATGATTTTACAGAGTAACATTACTGTCACAGC
>JAZAVI010000954.1:7500-17500 GCA_036326025.1 Chrosomus eos | reverse complement strand
GTGGTGTGTGTGTGTTGTGGTGAGTGGGGTTGTGTTGTGTGCGTGTGAGTGGTGTGTGTGGTGTGCGTATGTGTGGGGTGTGTGGTGTGCGTGGTGGGGTGTGGTTTCGTGTGTGTGGGGTGTGTGGTGTGCGTGGGGTCTGTGGTGTGCGTGTGTGTAGGGTGTGTGCGTGGGGTCTGTTGTTTGCGTGTGTGTGGGGTGTGTGGGGTGTGGTGTGCATGCGTGTGGGGTCTGTGGTGTGGTGTGCGTGGAGTTTGTGGTGTGTGGTGTGCAGTGTGTATGCGTGTGGGGTAGGTGGTGTCTGTGTGTGTGGGGTGTCTGGTGTGTGTGTGAGGGGTTTGTGTGTGGTGTGTGTGTGTAGGGTGTGTGGGGTGTGTGGTGCGTGGGGTCTGTGGTGTGTGGTGTGCGTGTGTGTGGGGTGTGGGGTGTGTGGTGTGCGTGTGGGATGTGTGGTGTAATTTGTGTGTGGGTGGGGTGTGGTATGTGCCTGTGCGGTGTGCGTGTATGTGGGGTGTGTAGTGTGCGTGTGAGTGGGGTCATGGTGTGATTGGTGTGCGTATGTGTGGTGTGCGTGTGGGTTGTGGTGTACGCGTGTGTGGGGTGTGTGGTATGCGTGGGGTCTGTGTTGTGCGTGTGTGTAGGATGTGTGGTGCGTGTGTATGGCGCTCCAAATGTTTTATTCGGCGACGAGACTCACAAGCACGACAGATAACACACGTGTATACGTGCGTGTACGTCTCCATTTGTTTTATATGGAGACGTACACGCAAATATCACGTCACGTAGACACGTCAATAACGTGTAGCTGTTGATCTATGCAGACGTCACGGCGGCGTCACGTTAGAAGTGTATGGAAGTAAACGTGTGGATTACGTCTTAACGTCTGCCCGTCTGCATTTATGGTCTGCATACGTCTGCACGTCTGCCCGTCTGCACGTCTGCCCGTCTGCCCGTCTGCACGTCTGCACGTCTGCACGCCTGATATCTATTTTTCCTGATTTTCTCATACATTCACTGTTATAGATGAGAAAAAATACCAAGTAAAACACACATTTGTAAATATTTATTTTAATGTTTCTGTAATTAGCAGTCTTTAGCTTTAAAAAAAGAATCATTAGAAAACCAGAATGCCTGTAAATAAACAATATGTTAATGACATTTCACACAATAAAAAAAATAGTTCCAAACAGCACCACAGCAGAACAATTGCAATTGTCTAAAATGAGTAGTTGCGTGGATATTAAATAATAAAATAATTATTATAATAAAAAATAATAAATATATAGCCTCTTTGTGTTTTTGAAAGAATAGGTTGAACATTAACCAGTAATGTCAATAGAACAGTGCCTTGCCGCCATCTACTGGCGGTTTTATATTTATATTTAGTAGTTTCATATTTGTTTGGCCGAGTTCCTTTAATTTCGGCATTTACTCGGTTTAAATGAGCTTGCTAGAAGTTAGAACGATTTTTTATAACATAGATATATAGAATATAATTTCATCCACTGCCACTTTTTGTATTATTATTATTATAGACTATTGCCTATTCCCATGCATGCTCGTCAGCTCGTGCATAATTGATACAAAACGAAATTCACTTTAAAGAAAGTCTTTGTACAAAACAAAACTTAAAATCATGTCTGACCCACTTCATGTCTCCCGTCATATTTCGCGTCCTATGATGTTGCTCTTATGCTGTTTACTGTTCATAATCAACATAAATGAAATAAAACAACAAAAGCCTATTATAATATTTAAACAAATGTGAAACTGGCAAAGAGCGGATATTGAGCGGACAGTCACGGTGAAAAGTAACTTGAAACTTGTTTTTAAATGGGAAGCGCGTCTTGGTTCCCCCTCAGCCTGTCAGAAAATTAATAGGCTATAGCCTACTTTATTACACAAAACGAAACGTTGAAACATTATCATATTTAGAAATTACTATGTGCTACATGGGGCTGCACGATATTGAAGAAAATGCGATAGGCTATATTATCTTTAAAATAGGCTATATTTAAAATTATATAACCCATGTAGGCCTACGTGTTTCACAATCTTTTTGTGACAAGAAAACTTCTATAAAGTGAACATCAGAGTGTTTTATAAGAAGCGCTATTTTAACATCAATATAAACCACGGGGTTTGTTCAGGTTATCCTACATATTTAACAACAGAAACTGAATCAAATGTTAAACAAAAACAAAAAAAACATTAGTTTTCACTGTATCAATTAAATATAGGCCTATACTGATTCTTATTAAAGCTACAAACGTTATTCAGCCAAGAGCAGTGAGTGATTTTCTCTTGTCTTTTGCTCATGACCAGTTATTGCAAGCCGTTGCGATATGCATATTGCGAAATACATTTGCGATATTTCGATATATTGTGCAGCCCTTCTACATATGTAGGCTTCATATTTTATTGCTATTTGGTATGTATTGTTTTTATCATTGTGTTGTTGGAGGAATTGAAACGTTTTTGTTACTCTTTTTTATGAAGTAGGCCTAGGCAATATAGCAGGCTATATGCAAAAGGATTGTGGTCTAGTTTGTATGATGGACTATCCACTTCAGTAATAATACGGGATCTTATTGTTTTGGTGAGAAGTCTGCTTCCAGGTCCGTAGCAGCCTATTGAAAGGGGGGGTTCTTTTTTTCAAAAAGTGTTTTTTTCCTCCTTTTGTATTTAATTATGAGGTTCAAATACTTCATTTTGGTGACCTTTTATGCATCCAATTTGTGCTGGATTAGCTTATCTGCTTAGCGAGCACGTTTTTGATGCACCTAAAATATTTTATTATTATAATTACGCTACGTTTATATGGCTATTATATTTGTACACTATTGAGTGGATAAAATATAGAAATCCTTTTAATTAATTTCTATATTTTATCCACTCAATAGTCTACAATATAATAGCATATATGTAGTGGGGTCATGTGAATATAATTTACAGAATATAATAGTGTAGCGGGGAAGGATATTCAGGGGGCACAGGTAACTTCCGGTCGCTCTTAGTTCTGTAATGGGGAAGGCTATTTAGGGGCACAGGTAACTTCCACTCGCTCTTTGCCGGCTCACGCTATAGTGGTATCACACGACAGGAGCACCAGCACGTGCGTTATAGAGAAGCGAGACGCCAAACATTGAGCGCGAGCTCAGACGGACGAGTGCAGCATTAGGTGGTTTACACCGCTGGTTAATGAGGAAACGGACGGATTGACTTGTAAGTGTACATATAAATTAAATATATTTTCATTAGAACGACAATAATATAACGAGTGACAATTATCCTCTGGTTATTAGTGTTGCCTGTACAGCGTGCACACATCATAGGCTGGATGTAATCGACGTGATAAGAGGTACGATGATGTTTATAACATTGGGTAGCTGTATATGCATGTATATAATATGTATTTTAAATGTGGGAATGTCTCATAATTGTTTTTCTTTGGCAGGAGACTGTCAGTGTGATTGCCTGTCACTGTTTTTCTTTCACCCTGTAAAGTTTTGGGTCCAATCGTTTTGTTTATTTCCTTTTGTTTATTTATTTTTATTTGTACCATGTTGAAATAGGGCAACGTGCAATATTACTGACTTTTGTGCAATTTTGCTGTAGCTAATTGATTGATAATAATGTTTATACTTGTTTGACCCACATTAGTGCGTTGGTTGCGGTGGAGAGGAATTAATGTAGCTTTTAAATTATTATTAACTGGGTTTATGCATGTTGTGGTCTTTTTACTGGACGTTTATTTGCATCACTTGTGGAATTTGGTGGGTCTTAACAGTATAGCATATGCAGAGTGTATATGACTGATATTCTTATAGTGTCGGCGATATTTACAGGAATTGTAACTTAAGGTGAAATATTTGCGATCTAAGTGGACCTGTATATTGCCCAGTTTCATAGTGTGTATATTCATTTTTGTTGCTCTTTGTGAATAAATTATGAAAATGAGTCTTCAGCCTCCGGTCCATTAATTCTGGACATATATCGAACGTATTGTACCTAGAGTGGGAGAGAGTAAACCTGGTTACATTCTAGACGATACTCCCTATTACATATTGGCGTAGTTCGGCAGGGTTTTGGCTGGATTTCTTTCATTTTTATTTATTTATTTATTTTTTTTATTTTTTTTGTGGCCCTTTGGGTAATTAGTGGGTGGGTGAGGGAAAAACAGTGATAGGTCTTCGGCGGCGAGGGAATCCCGGATTGATCGGACCATCAGCACCGGAGTCGAAGGGGAACAATGGAGGATTTACAGGCTCTTATGGAACAGTTACAACAGCTTAAGGCGGACAATGAATTGTTGAGAGAGCAAGTACGGGGACAATCACAGGTACCCGAACCCATGCCGGGACCCTCCACGAATCCGAATGTGGCTCCAGTTGTTATTCCTACAAGTGAAACAACGAACGTTCGTTACATTTATGTGCCCAGGGAGCGTAAATGTTCAAAATTCACTGGAAAAATGTCAATTGATTTGCTAACTGTTGAGAAATGGGTAGAAGAGGTGCGTCGATGCTTGGATGTTAGACATATGTCAATAGCTGAGCAGGTTCTTTTTATCACTGACCATCTAGAGGGGGGTGCTAAGTCTGAGGTTAACTTTCATCCCAGTGCTAACAAGGACACCCCTGACAAAATCTTTGCTATTTTGACTGAAAATTATAGTTGCACTCAGTCTTACGTAGCGGCACAGTTGCAATTCTATCAACGTATTCAACGTGAGGGAGAATCTTTACGTGATTATTCACATATACTTAAGTCTCTGATGGATATGGCTGTACGTAAAACCCCTGGGGGTATCCCTAATTTTGACGTGCTGTTGCGTGATCAATTTATTGAAGGTGTGCTGGACGACACGTTGCGTAGAGAGTTAAAACAACGTGTTGTCACAGTACCAGCTATCCCTTTTGTTGATCTTCGGGGTGTTGCCCTTAGGTGGGGGGAGGCCAGTAGGCAGAGTAAATCTAAACCTAGGGCATATTCCTGTGACACTTATTCTCAGGCAGTGGAGAGTTATGAAGCTAGTGCAAGTGCTGTCACGGTTAGGTCGGGGGATGAAATTACTGAGATTAAAGAGTGCCTTCGTAAACAACAGGCTCAATTAGATGCTCTAATGAGACAGCTCACTTCCCAGCCCCCACAGCCTACTCAGAGTATGACTGCCTCTCATGCAAAACACTTCCGTTTCCAAGCAGATGGTAAGCCAATATGCCACCGCTGTAATAGGGCTGGTCACATTGCACGGTTCTGTAGGGTAAACCCTAGTGCCTCCAAACATCGCACAGAATCAGGCTCTGAGGTTGTAGTGCAGAGCCAGATAGTGGGAGGGGGCCAGGAATGCCAACTGTCGGGAAACTAGACCCCTCTGGGGCCGCGAGCCAGGCACCAGAAGAGGGTTTTGTGGGCTCACCTGAAGGTCAAGTGCCAGATCCCGTTCGACTCATTGGAGATTGCCCTGTTGTGGACATCAACATGGGAGGTATTATGATACCCTGCCTGGTAGATACGGGGTCGATGGTTACCACAATTAGAGAAAGCTTCTTTGAAAAACACTTCAAGTCAACAGGCAGACTGTTGAAAGAATGCCATTGGTTGCGGCTAAAGGCTGCTAACGGGCTAACTATCCCATATAAAGGGTACATGGAGCTGGACATTACTGTGTTGGGGAAGACACTAACACGGATGGGAGTGTTGGTGGTAGAGGATATCCAGGGGGAGTCTACACCACTAGAACAGTCCGTGCCTGGCCTATTGGGGATGAACGTTATTGGTCGCTGCTACCGCTCATTCTTCGAACAGTTTGGCCCCGGTCTGCTTGATTCATTCACTCTTCAAACAGCTGGTAAGGTGTGGAAGGAAGCTCTCTCCAGGTGCCAACGCATCCAAGCTCTTAACTCAGATGGATACTTGGGCAGAGCTAAAGTCCATGGTCGTGCGGTGTGCGCGTCCCTGCTGGTTCGTTGAAGTGGATTAATTCCCCGTGTTCATCAGCGGCTCAGATTAACCTTCCATCAGTACTCCTTGAGCCTTGTGTGTCAGGAAACCCTTTGCCGTCAGGCATTTTGGTATCTTCAGCCCTTATTGCTGTTCATCAGGGTCGTATGGAGATTCCTGTAGTTAACGTCAGTACTGAAGATGTTTGGTTACCACCTCATACATTGTTGGGTGAGCTACATGTGGTTGACCCACCTCAGTCGGGATGTTCGGTCCTCATGGAGGAGTCCGATGACCGGGATGTCATTGCTGTCACTCAGACAGTGACGGCAGGGGGCGCTCCGCCCCTTGGTCTCTCCAGCTTGGCATGGGCTAACCTTTCCCCTGAACAGAACAGGCAAGGTGTAGAGTTGCTGCAAAAATATAGCTCCGTGTTTAGTCAAGGAGAGGGAGATCTGGGTTGTAGTAAAATAGTGGAGCATGAAATCCCATTGTTGGATAACGCACCCGTGCGTCAGCGCTATCGAAGGCTTCCGCCATCACAGTATGAACAAGTCAAAGCACACATTCAGGAGTTGCTAGAACGAGGAGTTGTTCGTCAGAGTTGCAGTCCATACTCCTCTCCAATCGTGGTAGTCTACAAGAAAACGGGGGAAATCAGGTTGTGCGTAGATTATCGTCTGCTTAATGCTAAAACAAGGAAGGATGCTTACCCCTTGCCACGCATAGAGGAGACCTTGGATGCACTCTCTGGTGCACGGTTGTTCTCAACGTTGGACTTGGCAAGTGGTTACACTCAAGTGCCTGTTGCAGAGAAAGACAAAGCAAAGACAGCTTTTTGTACACCCTTTGGACTTTTTGAGTTTAACCGGATGCCATTCGGGCTTTGTAACGCTCCCAGTACTTTCCAGCGTTTGATGGAGAGAATCTTTGGGGACCAAAGCTTCCAGTCCTTATTATTGTACTTGGATGATATTGTTATCTTCTCATCATCTTTTGACCAGCACCTCCAACGTCTCAGTCTGGTACTCGCACGTCTAGAAGAGTACAACCTGAAAGTAAAACTTAAGAAATGTCACTTCTTCCAGTCCGAAGTCTGTTACCTGGGTCATGTAATTTCGGCATCTGGTGTAGCAACAGATCCTTCGAAGATAAGTGCTGTGGCTGAATGGCCACGACCTACATCTTGCACTGAGCTACAGTCGTTCTTGGGGTTTGCCTCCTATTATCGCCGCTTTGTGAAGGGTTTTGCCAAATATGCTTCCCCACTTCACCGCCTGGTTGCTGAAATGGAGGGCACTAAGAGGAAATGCAGGAATCGGGGAAAGAGTGCCATAGGCGATCGGTGGGGGGAGGAGTGTGAAAATTCATTTCAAACCCTGAAAACGCTGCTTGTGAGCGCACCAGTCTTGGGCTATGCAGATTTTACAAAACCTTTCGTTCTTGAGATTGACGCCAGTCAAGCTGGCTTGGGTGCTGTGTTGTCCCAGGAGCAGGAGGGGAAGCGACGACCAATTGCTTTTGCAAGCAGAGGCCTCCGGCCCACAGAAAGGAACATGTCCAACTATAGTTCCAGAAAGCTGGAATTTTTGGCACTTAAATGGGCAGTAACCCAAAAGTTTCGGGAGTACTTGTTGGGGAACAAATTTCTTGTGCTCACTGATAACAACCCCCTTAGTTATTTACAGTCGGCTAAACTGGGGGCGGTGGAGCAACGTTGGGCATCAGAATTGGCAGTGTTTGATTTTGAAATCAAGTATCGACCAGGGCCAACTAATCGCAATGCTGATGCCCTGTCACGCCAGCCAGGTTCCCAGAGTACATTTCCTTTCCCGGGTGTGGCAGTGCCATCTGAAATCCATGAACAAACATCGAGTGCGTTTCAAGTGTCTCAGGTTGTTCCTACTTGTCAAGCGATTGCGGCTTTTCCAGCACGGCCAAAATCGGACTTGATGACTCTACAAGCGGCAGACCCAGTGGTCGGGGCATTTCTACACTACTGGAGAAGAGGACAGCCTCCAACAAAGCTGGAAAGAATCATGGCTTGCAAAGGCCTGAAGAAGCTGGTTCAGCAGTGGTCAAGAATAAAGGACATCGAGGGTGTCCTTTATCGGCAAATACAAGCATCGGGAGAAGGACAAGCGGGGTACCAACTACTACTGCCCAGGTGCTTGCAGGCGGAAGTCCTTAAACATCTCCATGATGAACATGGCCATCAAGGCATTGAACGGACCACTAGTCTTGTAAGACAAAGGTGTTTTTGGCCTTTTATGCACAGAGACATTGAGAAATATTGTCAAGAGTGTAATCGTTGTATGCTGGCAAAAGCAGGACAACCCAAAGTTCGAACATTTAGGGGAAGTTTAGTGGCATCAAAGCCATTGGAAGTCATTGCTATTGATTTCACTTTACTGGATAAGGCCAGTGATGGACGAGAGAATGTGCTTGTGATTACAGATGTGTTCTCTAAATTTGCGCAGGCGTATCCAACTCCTGATCAACGAGCCAGCACAGTGGCCCGAGTCCTGACCGAGAAATGGTTCTACATTTATGGGGTCCCACAACGTATCCACAGTGATCAAGGACCGAGTTTCGAAGGGGACCTTTTAAAACGACTCTGTAGCCTATATAGCATTGAGAAAAGCAGAACCACACCATACCATCCTCAGGGCAACGGACAATGCGAAAGATTCAATCGGACTTTACATGATTTGCTACGCACTCTTCCCCCTGAAAATAAGAGAAAGTGGCCGCAATATTTACCTCAGGTTCTCTATGCCTATAACACCACCGAGCATCAGTCTACAGGCTACTCCCCTTATGAGTTGATGTTTGGCCAGAAGCCTCAGTTGCCGGTTGACTTTCTGTTAGGTGTGTCCTCAGAGGGCCAGGCACCCAAATCAGCACAGGATTGGATGGATGAACACCAGAATCGCCTGAGTTTAGTTTACTCGCATGCAAAAGAGCAACTCCAACAAGCTAGGGAACAGAGAAATAGGCAGTACCAGCCAAATGTGACATCTCCTCTTTCTCTGGAACGTTGGTCTACAGGAGAAGACATCCTGCAGGACGTCATAAAATTCAGGATGTCTGGGACCCTGCTGTTTATGTGGTGGTACAAAGTATGGATGAAGGAAGGGTCTATAAAGTCCGTCCCTGTGATGGTGTAGGCTCAGAAAGGAATTTGAACCGGGCAGAACTCAAAGTGTTACCACCTACCATCGGTGAGTCCATGATACAGCCCCAACCCCAACCAGACCCGGGCCTGACCAGAGATTTACCGCAGCAAGGAACTCTCAGTATAGAAGAGGAGGGTGATCCTGAAGGGGTCATACTTGCAGTAGAGTTGGAACAGTGGCAGGATCAGGTCCCCTCCCAGGTCTCGTGTGAGCCAGTGACCACAGGAACACATAGTGGGACAAATCTATCCCCCACTGTAGTACACACGTTGAACAGCCCCAGTGATAGGGTAAGTGTTGTGTCCCACGAGCCCAGTACAGTGCAGGTACGGCCTAGAAGAAACATGGCAGGGCAACATAGCAACCCTTTCCATCTCCCAAGATCAGTAAACCAGATGTTTGCTACAGCTGTTAGTACGTCTCCAGTATCCCAATCCCCTGTATTTAGACCTTGGTTGTAGTGTGTCACCGGGACGGTGACCTTTCAAAGTGGGGATGTATGTAGTGGGGTCATGTGAATATAATTTACAGAATATAATAGTGTAGCGGGGAAGGATATTCAGGGGCACAGGTAACTTCCGGTCGCTCTTAGTTCTGTAATGGGGAAGGCTATTTAGGGGCACAGGTAACTTCCACTCGCTCTTTGCCGGCTCACGCTATAGTGGTATCACACGACAGGAGCACCAGCACGTGCGTTATAGAGAAGCGAGACGCCAAACATTGAGCGCGAGCTCAGACGGACGAGTGCAGCATTAGGTGGTTTACACCGCTGGTTAATGAGGAAACGGACGGATTGACTTGTAAGTGTACATATAAATTAAATATATTTTCATTAGAACGACAATAATATAACGAGTGACAATTATCCTCTGGTT
>JAZAVI010000954.1:0-2500 GCA_036326025.1 Chrosomus eos | reverse complement strand
GGGGGTTTGTGGGGTGGGTGGGGGTTGGGGTGTGGTGGTGTGTGGGTGGGGTGGGGTTGGGGTTGGTGTGTGTGGGGTGTGGGTGGTGTGGGTGTGGGGTGGGTGTGGTGTGGGGTGGGGTGGGTGGGGTGTGGTGTGTGGTGGGTTGTTGGGGGGTGGGTGGGGTGGGGGTTGTGGTGTGTGGTGTGGTGTGGTGTTGTGTTTGTGTGGTGTTGTGGTTTGGTGGTGTGGGGTGTGGTGTGGTGTGTGTGTGGTGGGGTTGGGTGTTTGGGGTGTGGGGGGGTGGTGTGTTGGGGGGGTGTGGGTGGTGGGTGTGGTGTGGTGGGGTGGGTGGTGTTGGGTGGGGTGTGGTGTGGGGTGGGGGGGTTTTGGTGTGGTGTGTGTGGGTGTGTGGGTGTGTGGTGGGTGTGGGGTTGGGTTGGGTTGGTGGGTGTGGGTGTGTGGGGGTGTGTGTGTGGGGGTGGGTGTGTGGGTTGGGGGTGGTGTGGTGGGTGGGGGTGGTGTGGTGTTGGTGGTGGGGGTTGTGTTGTGGGGGGGGGGTTGGGGGTGGGGGTGGTGGGGGGTGGGTGGTGGGGGGGGGGGGTGGGGGGGGGGGGGGGGGGTTTGGGGGTGGTGGTGGGGGGGGGTGGGGTTGGGGGGGGGGGTTGGGGGGGGGTTGGGGGGGGTTGGGGTTGGGGGTGTTGGGGTGTGGTGGGTGGGGGGGGGGGTGGGTGGGGGTTTGGGGGGGGGGGGGGGGGGGGGGGGGGGGGGGGGGGGGGGGGGTGGTTGGGGGTGTGGGGGGGGGGGGGGGGGGGGGGGGGGGGGTGGGGGGGGTGGGGTTGGGGGGGGGGGGGGTGGGTGTGGGGGGTTGTGGGGGGTTGGGGGGGGGGGGGGGGGTGGGTGGTGGGGTGGGTTTGGGGGGGGGTGGGGGGGGGGGGGGGGGGGGTTGGTGGTGGTGGGGGTGGGGGGGGGGTGGGGTGGGGTGGTGTGGGGTGGTGGGGGGGTGGGGGGGGGGGGGGGGGTTGGGGTGTGGGGGGTTGTGGGTGGGGTGGGTGGGTTTGGGGGGGTGGGGGGGGTGGTTTGTTGGGGGGGTTGTGGTGTGGGTGTGGGGTGGTGGGGGGGTTGTGTGGTGGTTGGTGGTGGGGGGGGGGGGGGTTGGGGGGGTTGGGGTGGGTGGGGGGTTGGTGTGGGGGGGGGGGGTGGGGGGGGTTGGTGGGGGTGTGGGTGGGGGGGGTGGGTGGGGGGGGTGGGTGGGGTTGGGGTTGGGGTGGGGGGGTGGTGTGTGGTTGGTGGGTTGGGGGGTGGTGGTGTTGGTTTTGGGGGTGGGTGTGGGGGGGGTGGGGTTGGGTTTTGGGGGGGGGGGGGGTGGTGGTGTGGGGGGGGGGGTGGGTGGGGGGGGGGTGTTTGGTGGGTTGTGGGGGGGGGTGTGTGTGTGGGGGGGTGGGGGGGGTGGTTGTGGGGGGGTGTTGGTGGTGGGGTGGTTGGGGGGTTGTGGTGGTTGGTGGTGGTTGTTGGGGTGGTGTGGGGTGGGGGGTTGGGTTGGGTGGTGGTTGGGGGGTGGGTGGGGTTGTGTGTTGTGGGGGTGGGGGGGGGTTGTGGGGTTGGTGGGGTGGGGGGTGGTGGGGGTTGTGGTGTGGGGGTGGTTGGGGGGTGGTGGGGGTTGGTGGGGGGGGGGGGGGTTGGGGGGTGTGGGTGTGGTGTGGTTTGTGCGTGGTGTGTGGTGTGTGTGGTGTGTGTGGGGTGGGTTGTGGTGGGTGTGTTGTGTGGGGTGTGTGGGTTGTGGGGGTGTGTGTGTTGGTGTGTGTGTGTGGTGTGTGTGTGGGTGTGTGGTGTGTGGTTGTGTGTGGTGTTGGGTGTGGTGGCTGTGGGTTGTGTGGGGGTGTTGGTGTGTGGTGTGTGGTGTGGTGTGGGTGTGTGTGGGGGTTGTGGTGTGGTGTGTGTGGGTGTTGGTGGGTGGGTGTGTGTGGGTGTGGTGTGTGTGTGGGGGTGTGTATGGTGGGGTGTAGTGGTGTTGGTGTGTGGGGTGGTGGTGGTGTGGGGTGTGTGGTGTGTGGTTTGGGTGGGGGTGGGTGTGGGTGTGTGTGTGTGGGTGTGTTGTGGGGGGGGTGGTGTTGGGGGTGTGGGTGGTGTGGGTGGGGGGGGGTGGGTGGTGGGTGTGGGGTGTGGGTGGTGGTGTGGGTGTGGGTTGTGGTGTGGTGTGGGGGTGTGGTGGTGGGGTGTGTGGTGGTGTGGGGGGGGATGTGGGGTGGTGGGGTGGGTTGGGTGGGGGGTGGGTGTGGTCTGGGGTGGTTTTGTGGTGTGGTGGTGGTTTGTTTTGGGTGGGTTGGGTGTGGTGTGGGTGGGTGGGGTGTGGTTGTGTTGTGTGTGGGGGGGTGGGTTGGTGGGTGGGGTGGGTGGGGTGGGGGTGGTGGTGGGGGGGGGGGGTTGGGGTGGGGGGTGTTTGGGGGTGGGGGTGTTTGTGGGGGGGGGTGGGGGGGGGGGTGTGGGTTGGGGGTGGTGTGGGTGGGTTGTTGGGTGTTTG
>JAZAVI010000953.1:47500-56623 GCA_036326025.1 Chrosomus eos | reverse complement strand
TTTTGCTATGAAAACCGCAAAGCAAGAAAATCATCAGTATTCAGTGTTGATGTTTACACAATGTAGCATATGAACAAATGAGTCTATGAATTAATTTATGAAACAATTAATACATAGGACAAATCAACTCTGTTTTGTTAAAGGTGCCATATTGTCACGTTTCAGTGTGTTTAGTTATGTTTTGTGATCTTGGTTTCCCCTGTCTTTGTGATTTTTGGTTTAGTCCTGTTAAGTTTTCCCGCTCCTCGTTTGTGTTCAGTTTTCTCACCTGTGTTCTGTTAATTATTCAATTATTCCTTGTGTATTTAAGCCCTGTGTTTTCCCTCAGTGTTTGTCGATCGTCGTCAATGTATGGTTGTGTGTTAACCCTGAAGTCCTGGAGTTCTGTTCTTTTGTTTTTGGATGTTTTTAGTTTGTTTAATAAATATATTATATTGAAGCCCTTGTCCTCGTCTTCAGCTACCTGCAGCAACCCTGACAGAACGATCAACCTTAAAAAAAAAAAAAAAGATGGAGAGCTGGAAGCAGGCCTTCGTGGGAACCCGGATGGCCATATTTCGCGGGACCCGTGGAGGTCGTAGTAGGGGATGTGATCGAGTTCTGGTGGTCCCGAGTCCAGTATGGCCTGAGCCCATCGCATGCCCGCCAAAGCCTGAGCCCATTGCATGCCCGCCAGAGCCTGACCCTTTTGACGACCTTCCTGAGCTTCTTCCCCCGGAAACCGTCCAGCCAGAGCCCGTCGCCTGCCCGCCAGAGCCTGAGCCCATTGCATGCCCGCCAGAGCCTGAGTCTGACCCTTATGATGACCTTCCTGAGCTTCTTCCCCCGGAGACCGTCCAGCCAGAGACCGTCCAGCCAGAGACCGTCCAGCCAGAGACCGTCCAGCCAGAGACCGTCCAGCCAGAGACCGTCCAGCCAGAGACCGTCCAGCCAGAGACCGAATCCAGTTCCGAGTCCCATGATGTGCTGGCCCCGTCCAGTTCCGAGTCCCCTGATGTGCTGGCCCCGTCCAGTTCCGAGTCCCCTGATGTGCTGGCCCCGTCCAGTTCCGAGTCCCATGATGCGCCAGAGCCAGAGCCCGTTGACCCGTCGCCTGTCCGCCAGAGCATGAATCCAGTTCCGAGTCCCATGATGTGCTGGCCCCGTCCAGTTCCGAGTCCCCTGATGTGCTGGCCCCGTCCAGTTCCGAGTCCCCTGATGTGCTGGCCCCGTCCAGTTCCGAGTCCCCTGATGTGCTGGCCCCGTCCAGTTCCGAGTCCCATGATGCGCCAGAGCCAGAGCCAGAGCCCGTTGACCCAGCGCCAGAGCCAGAGCCCGTTGACCCAGAGCCAGAGCCCGTTGACCCAGCGCCAGAGCCCGTTGACCCAGCGCCAGAGCCCGTTGACCCAGCGCCAGAGCCCGAGCCCGTTGACCCAGCGCCAGAGCCCGTTGACCCAGCGCCAGAGCCCGTTGACCCAGCGCCAGAGCCCGCTGACCCAGCGCCAGAGCCCGCTGACCCAGCGCCAGAGCCCGTTGACCCAGCGCCAGAGCCCGTTGACCCAGAGCCCGTTGACCCAGCGCCCGTAGATGTCAAATCTGTTCCCGTTCCTGAACCTGTCCTTCTCCCCAAGAAAATTTTGGCGGGGGGGCTATACGCCTTCGCCGTGGCCGGCCAAAGATCCACGGAGGCCCGGAAAAATAACACCGCCGTGGCCACCTGATGGGTCTTCACCGCCGTGGCCACCTGAAGGGTCTTCACCAGCACGGCCACCTGAAGGGTCTTCACCGCCGTGGCCACCCGAAGGGTCCTCACCGCCATGGCCACCCGAAGGGTCCTCACCACCATGGCCACCCGAAGGGTCCTCACCACCATGGCCACCCGAAGGGTCCTCACCACCATGGCCACCCGAAGGGTCCTCACCACCACGGCCGCCTGAAGGGTCTTCACCGCCATGGCCACCTGAAGAGCCTGCACCGCCATGGCCACCCGAGGGGTCCTCACCGCCCTGGCCACCCGAGGGTCCCACAGCTCCGCCCTGGACGCCCGAGGGTCCCACAGCTCCGCCCTGGACGCCCGAGGGTCCCACAGCTCCGCCCTGGACGCCCGAGGGTCCCACAGCTCCGCCCTGGACGCCCGAGGGTCCCACAGCTCCGCCCTGGACGCCCGAGGGTCCCACAGCTCCGCCCTGGACGCCCGAGGGTCCCACAGCTCCGCCCTGGACGCCCGAGGGTCCCACAGCTCCGCCCTGGACGCCCGAGGGTCCCACAGCTCCACCCTGGACGCCCGAGGTTCTGCCTGCACCGTCGTGGCCACGCCCACAGCCTGCACCGTCGTGGCCACGCCCACAGGCTGCACCGTCGTGGCCACGCCCACAGCCTGCACCGTCGTGGCCACGCCCACAGCCTGCACCGTCGTGGCCACGCCCACAGCCTGCACCGTCGTGGCCACGCCCACAGCCTGCACCGTCGTGGCCACGCCCACAGCCTGCACCGTCGTGGCCACGCCCACAGCCTGCACCGTCGTGGCCACGCCCACAGCCTGCACCGTCGTGGCCACGCCCACAGCCTGCACCGTCGTGGCCACGCCCACAGCCTGCACCGTCGTGGCCACGCCCACAGCCTGCACCGTCATGGCCACGCCCACAGCCTGCTCTGCCCTGGCCACGCCCACAGCCTGCTCCGCCCTGGAGGTTTCCCGGACCTGCACCATGCCCTCGTCAGCCTCCAGGGCGCCCACCCTCCCACCCCTTTGGATGTTATACGGCGCGAGGACGCGCCTTCAGGGAGGGGGGAGGTACTGTCACGTTTCAGTGTGTTTAGTTATGTTTTGTGATCTTGGTTTCCCCTGTCTTTGTGATTTTTGGTTTAGTCCTGTTAAGTTTTCCCGCTCCTCGTTTGTGTTCAGTTTTCTCACCTGTGTTCTGTTAATTATTCAATTATTCCTTGTGTATTTAAGCCCTGTGTTTTCCCTCAGTGTTTGTTGATCGTCGTCAATGTATGGTTGTGTGTTAACCCTGAAGTCCTGGAGTTCTGTTCTTTTGTTCTCATTTGTTTTTGGATGTTTTTAGTTTGTTTAATAAATATATTATATTGAAGCCCTTGTCCTCGTCTTCAGCTACCTGCAGCAACCCTGACACATATGTCAAAAAAAATCTATTCAAACGCCACATATTCCATACCAGATGGGGGCAGTTTACCTCCAGAAAGTTGGCCTACTCTAGTCTGTTTTTTTTAGTTCCAGGTTGTTAATCTTCTTAAACCGTCAAATAGTCCGCTTTGTCCCGCCAAAGCCTATATTGATCGGTGAGCGATGTAGACTAGAATGACTGCTGCCGCTGCGCTTGACAGGGCGCGAGAGCGAGCCCCGGCCCGCGCGCGCGCACTCTCACGTCTTCAAACAACACGAGAGCGGTCCTGCTCTCTCTCCCTCGCGCTGCGCATATTAATCAAATCAATTGACATGATAGTAAGACCACAGTTTCACGTGAAGCATTTGGAGATTTTTAGAGACTAAAGAGATACAAGCAGTGCGAGTTATTCGGTGTTTGCAATTTGGCTGGTGGTTATGTATGCTGCTTGTGAACTGGGGAGTTGGGTAATTGAAAAAATTAAAGATTTTTATTAAGGAACCGACAGTGTGAGGGCTAAGTCTATTTTTTTATTTTTTTATTTACTTCCCCTTTGAGAATATTCTCTCGCATGGGTCTGAGGAGGCAGGAGTGCATACAAAATCCAGGGCAAGACAATGAAGATGCAGATAGGCCCATCATTCATTTTTTTTCTGATCCCTGCAATACAGTAAAGTATTTAAAATATAACTGAATAAGTATTAAATAACTGCACTAAGATACCTCATTATAAATACAGAAATTGACAAACAAATAAAAGAATGACTGATCAGAAGTCTTATACCTTGGTTGCTAGTTGTTGGTCCACTTCCAGAAGATGTGTTTTCATGTTTAGCTCTAAAATGTCTCAACATTGACTATGTGTTGTTATTATAAGAAAGCTGTTGAGATTGAGAACATATTAGGCAATCAACCTACAGAATGAGGTCACATGTATTAACTGGAGTACTTTTTTTATGTACATAATGTAGGCCTATTATTTAACATATTATATTGTTTATTATACACTGAATATGCATACAATTACATGTAAATATCAATTTACATTATAATGAATTCTTACATTTATTTTGTAAACCATTGAAACTTAGTAGCAAAAGGTCTTTCTATCATGGTCATCATTTACTCACCCTCACGTCATTCCAAAGCCATAAGACTTGTTCATTTTCAGAACACAATTAGATTAATTATTTTTTATATAACCGACATTCTGTCCCTCCATTAAAACTTGAAGGTCAAAAAAGGCAACATAAAACAAATCCATATGAATCAAGCAGTGTTAATAAGATAAGATGGCTTTGTGTGACTTTGAATGGAGGGACAGAAACCTCAGGAGTTTTTATATGGTAAATAAGTAAGTGACAATGTACATTTTTGGATGAACTAATCCTTTAATGTACTCTGGCAGTCATAACCAATTTGCATTCACTATATTGGTTAACATTTATTTGTGGTTATTTAATGTCATGAAGTGCTCAGTTTTTAGGACTCTGATTACTCATTCCACCACCTTGACTTTGGAATCCTCCTTGAGCATGAAGGTTCTCTGCCCATCTTCCCTTCATCTCAATCCAGCCTCAATTAAGATCATCACTGAGGAGAAGTTGTGATGGAAGGCATTGTTGTAGTGAACTAAAACCCAGGTTACAAACATTAAAAAAAAATCAACTTACAATTTGATTTTCTAAAAGGACTTGTGAGAAGCTTTAATGTGTGTCTGTAGTCATTCAAAAGGGTATAGCATGTTGTTGAATACTGTGTGTTCATGTTCCTCTAAACTATTTGAAGTTGGTAACAAGCAAAAAGTTTTGCTTACGAAGTGACATTGAAGTGTTACCTGTTTTTGGTCAAAAAATGTTGTTGTTTAAGTTCATTACATTACATAAATTTAACATTTATCACTACTTAAAATAATTTGGCATGTTTTATATCTAACTCATTCTGTGAGTAGGTTAATAGTAATAGTAAACAAATAGTAAAAATTAAAATAATTATTAATAATAATAATTAAATGTATAATGTGAACTAATGATTTTCAGTAGAGTCTACTAATGTAAGCTTGATTTGTGTACTGCACCCACTTAAGATTCTATGTTAATACAACTTAACCTGTTTAGTTTCACCCTGTGTAAAAACTAAAATGGTTTAGTGGAACGGGTTTCACACACACATTTTGTAGTCCACTATCCCTGCTCACATATTGGTTTAAATTATTTTATAAACTTGCCTGGATATTATCCCAAAGCGTCTGCTAAGAAAATACAAGTCACATTGAAATTACAATGTACAAAACAACCAACCTTCCAACTAAACATTACGAACACTGCAAAAGCATTTAAGTTATTATGGGTCTAAGCACTGAAGGTGCCAGAAACCTATAGTATTATTTTTTTCTTCTTCTGCCCTAAAAGTGTTTGGCCAGCAAACACCGTATTTGTCCTAGAATTTTTTTTCTTTTGCAAGATGGTCCCAAATGCCCCCACTACTCGGGTACACACACACACACACACACACACACACACACACACACACACACACACACACACACACACACACACACACACACACACACACACACACACACACACACACACACACACACACACACACACACACACACACACACACACACACACACACACACACACACACACACACACACACACACACACACACACACACACACACACACACACACACACACACACACACACACACAAATTGGACAATAGATGGTGCTATAATAAGTACTTTGCAATTTTTACTCATATATCCACAACCATACAGATTAGAATCAAAATTATATCTCTGTATTTCTCCGATATCATTTTGATAATAAAACACATTTCCACCATTTATAATTATTATTATTTTTTTTTAACCAATCCTTCAATCCCCGCTGGTCTGATTCACAGGGAATTTGGCATTTTACATCCACAGACACTCATGAAACAAATTATCAAAATAATTTAAATGCTCAAAATTAAATGCTCAGGAAAGTAAAATAAATTATGTTTTATTACAGTTTTTACCAACTGCTTACACACGTTTCAAAACGAAGTGTCCTTTTTTCAAAACTCTACACACAATTCTCAAAACTGCACACACAAAATGCAAAATGCCTCACATCTCCTTCAAAATGCAACACTGCATTCAAAATGCCATAAACACATGTCAGAATGAAGCTTTTGCATCAAATGGCAAACACTTCTTTCATAATAATAAATTTTTGGATATACCATGTAAACACTGCTGTTCTAAATCTAAAGCTCTTTGGTCTTTCATATATTTACATTTCAATACAATGTTCTACAGTGAAAGTAATCTGCTGAGAGTGCTAACAAGTACACCGGAAACGCCAATGCATTGTAGAAACTATTTATACTATTTAACTATTTTAACCTATATTTATTAGGCAAAACATTACTGTTGTATACATTAGCATACAACAAAACTATAAACATTTACGTAAACCAAAAGTATATTCTTTACAGTAGAATACAGTAAATTGTGTGTGGGGTCCCGGTCCAGGATTTGGCAGGGGGGAGGGGAGGGGGTGCAGTCTCCAGTGCTAAGCTTCATCTCTTCTCCGAGCTGGGTCTGGCCAAGTTGGGCTGGACTCTCAGTCCAGCCTCTCTCATGGTCAAACTGTGGTTGATTACATGATCAACAAGTGTTGCCCTAATCTCATCAGTCCTTCTCTTATTTGCCCTCGTCCTCCTCTTCCCCTTCTTCTTCCTCCTCCTCCTCTTCCTCCTCCTCTTCCTCTTCCTCCTCCTCGTCCTCCTACTCTTCCTCCTCTTCCCTTTCCCCTTCTTTTTCCTCCTCCTCTTCCTCCTCCTCTTCCTCTTCCCCTTCTTCTGCCTCCTCCTCCTCCTCTTCCTCCTCCTCTTCCCCTTCCCCTTCTTCTTCCTCCTCCTCCTCCTCCTCCTCTTCCTCCTCCTCTTCCCCTTCCCCTTCCTCCTCCTCCTCTTCCTCCTCCTCTTCCCCTTCCCCTTCTTCTTCCTCCTCCTCCTCCTCCTCCTCCTCATTGTCCCTTGCCTCTTCCTCCTACTCCTCTTGCTCTCTGTTCATTGTTAGCATCCATTGTTCAAAACAGGTAATCTGACATCTGACCTATTTATAGGCCTATCTATACTAAAGTAAAGCAGTGATTGGTTAGTGATCAGTTAAGCAATTAGTGTTTGCACATGTGAGGAGTGTGTCTGTGTGATCTGGGCTGCGTTCAGCGCCGACAAAACGTTGCAGAACGTTTTTTAAACAGGAACGGTGATGCGTTGAACACACTGTTGTGATGACGCAAGAGTTGCAACTACGGCAGCTGAGAAGGCTTTTTGTGTTCTTTGTGAAGAATTTTCGTAGCCTGATGAAGTCGGTATAAATATGTGTTTAATACTACAAAATATGCCGATGTTACAGTTACTGCACTTGCCGCACAGAACACAAGAGAACATCCCGATCAAGTGAAGGGATTTGTGGAAACTGAAATGGAAGCACATCTTACCTAATAAAGACTAAAACACATCTATTTAGCCTCACATATTGACTTTATTTGTTGTTCATACTGTTTTATTAATACCCTGTATTTTCTTTCTCATTTTTAGGAAAAGCACTTTACATGCATTGTTTATTTCTATACCAAATGTCATACACTTGCAATGAAGCTAAAAATATAAACAACTACATCATTATATTTTTACAATAAAACTTACGACAAACATGTCTTCTAATATCCTCAGTTGTTGCGTATCGAACACATTTGTAAATTACTTCCATTGTGAGAGTTCACTTTAATACCGCGTGCTTTATTTACATGTTTCTGCTGATTGGACTGCAGTTCTGACACGCCCACCAAACAAGAGAAAACGCATCTCAAACCCCGTTGCACACCGGTGCACGCCGTTTCCAGGAAACATGACGTTCAACACTTGCATACACTTGCAATTCAAATTGCATACACTTGAACTTAATTTAATCGTTTTACTATAGTAGAGGTTTTAGCCCTATTATAGGTATGAGTCGACCAAATACTTCTCTTATAATAGTTTGTATTGGCCAAGCCCGTGATTTCTCACGTACACTTATCTAAAGTAACTTTAAATTAAGACAGGTAATTAGGCACACCCAGATTTAGGTTGATCAAACAGCATTTCGCTGCTTCTAAACTGAAATAACTTGCCTCCTGCAAACCAAGAACACTTGAAATTGATATCAAATATTAGTCGTCACTAATCGCAGAATTGCGGGAATATACATATACGATAATCTACTTGGGAAAACAATCTCAGAGTCAGTCAGAATAAAATCAAAGGTTTACAATTTATTGACCAGGTAATAGAGCAATAATTCAAAATTCAATTCATACAATAAGATCATTGGTCAATGAAATACCATAACAACAATTCGGGAAGCGAAGAATTAAAGAAATATTTACCTGGCAATGAAATACTACACACAACGATCGTGTGGGAAATCTAGTTACAGACTCCACGAACCTCTTTGTCCATTTTCCTTATAAACCAGATCATTCAATTTACTTACCAAATTGTTGTGTCTGTCATTATAATAGATTTTGGTACCCTAGTAAGGGGCTCAACAACTGTGAGATCAGAATGGAGGATCTGGGGGAGGGGACACCTTTAAGGGACACATCACTTTTCTCATATTTTTTCTCATATTTTTCTTCTTTTAGCTTTTCATTATGGTTGGGAGAATGAGAGCATTTTCCCAGGCGCACTGAGACACTTTAAATGATACCAAACATCTATAGTTACTTTTTTTTTACACACTTAACATTTCATGGGTTTTCAGTGAGTTTCAGATGAGGAGGAGAAGATTGTCAAAGAGTGGTGTGAGATGTGAGTTGCACTGTGTGTTGCGTCTCGGATGTTGCTTTTACATAATTATGCAAGGGAGGGTTCAAATGTTAATTCTCAGGAGAGCCTTTTGTTCTCTTGAGGGTAGCCCAGACTTTCTGGCACCCGCCTTACAAAGTCCAGGCCTTATCCTCTCTCTT
>JAZAVI010000953.1:0-42500 GCA_036326025.1 Chrosomus eos | reverse complement strand
CAATGGGACTAGAAACTGTCTGGTTACTGATATTCTTCTAAATGTCAGAAAATCAGCTGAATGTATTTGAAAATGGTAAAACTCAACCGTTTAACTCTGAGGGAGTTGTAAAATGAGCCTATTTCCAAAAAAAGTGGAGTATCCCTTTAAGCACACTGATGTAATGAAAGTAGAATTTTTGGTACTAGTTAATGTGCAATATCAAATATCAGGCATAAAATAGGATTTACAAACTATAATAGAATCGTTAAGCACTGACAGAATTAAATAAGCCAATACTGAAGTCACGGTAAGTAGAATATTTGATACCAGATAATGTGCAGATATCAAGTATTAGATGTATAATCTAGGATTTACAAGCTATATTTAAAAATAGAATAGTTAAACACTGTAACAAGGTTTAAGGGGTCGGCTGTGGGTCCCTCTCAGCGGTGCGGAGCCTTTTTCCGCCTTCACGGTCAGATGCTCGTTTCAGGTAACGCATAACGTTAACCTGGATCTCCTCATCAGTGGCATCCTGGGTCGCCGGGTTCTTCCGGATGGCTCCTGTAGAAAATACAGATCTGTCATTCTATTTGAATAGCATAAGGTCATACACATCTACTTAAATATTAAAAAAATATCCAACTTACTTTGAACAATGGTCTTCAGGAACATGTCTCTAAAACATGCTTTATCCCCTACACCAGTCCAGATTGTATTGATGGAAAGGTGATTAGAGAAGATACTCTGAAGTATTCGCCAAACGGTTGTCTTTAGGTCCCTCCCGCATTTGATTGCCAAAAACCGAAGCTGAAAATACAAAAAAAGTGTAACAAATTACATTTCTCTGAAGCTTCTCAAATTTAAAATGTAACAGGCTGTGGATTCAGACTGTAGAATATGCAGTGTACAATCTTAATTTTACTTTTTAGATTACCCTATGGCGTTATAAATGAAATCAGAAAACTTACAAAATCGTTCCTGGAGCTCTTTATCCTGCCTCATACTGTTCTCAAGTAACGCCAAATCTTCCTGGGTGTCTAGGGGGAGTAATGGATCCCCTGGCAGGGATAACTCTCCAACAGACACATTGGCACTGAAAATGTTGCAGCATAGTGTCCATTTTGTTGTCCATGCTACGCACAACATCACCAAACCCTCCAAGACGTCGCAGCATTGGTGTCTGATCTGCACCTACAGGGGTTCCCAGAATAAAAGAATAAAGTAGTCAGTCCTGGCCTCTCAACTACTAAACTATGACAGTTATATCTAGGTCTACTACATGTACAGATGGGCCCCAGTGGGAATTAAACCAACAACCAACGCCTGCGTTGTTTGCGAGTTGTACCTGATTGCCCAGTGCGAGCAAACATCTTCAACATTGTCCCAACTTGCTTCACCTGCTCTCGAAGTGAGCCGCTGTCATCTGAAGCTACAAAATAAAAGGCATATGGTAATTTTGGACACACACAAAAAAGTTAAATTTAAGAAAGAGTGCATGTTCTCACCTGCTGGTGCATTGCTTTCCCTCAGGGCTTGTTTTTCATTCTGGAGTCTCTGGAAATCTTCATTAAAAAAATAAAATAAAAAAATAAATAATAATAATAATAATAATTTATATATATATAAAAGGCACTATTTTCAATACTGTTAAAACACTGGACACTAAGACATAGGCCTAGAATATACCTTCATAGCAGAAAACTTCATGCTGTACAGAGGTGCCAGGGGAGTCCAAGGGCCAATAACTGAGCGATGACTTTCACCCATTGTTTATTCAGGCACTCAAGGAAGTTTTCAAATGGGAAGCATGAGATGTTATCAAGGACACCATGATTTTTGGCATCTTGTATGAGGTGCACCAAACCAATCCATGCATGTTGTATGTCACATGTTCTTTTCCATAAAGCTTGCTGCAGTGATCAAAGAGAACCAATATTAACCACTGTAGCTACATTGTAAACTGAACTAGCAGCATACTTGTTCGGACAAACAAAATAATTTATTACACAACCTATATACATTATTATGTTATGTTTTGTTAAAAAAAAACATACGTATAAGTTATACGTAGTCTTTCTAGATGTGAAGCTTTGGCTAACTACTGTAAGTAGCTAATTACATTTCTACATGTAACAGTTACTAGCAACATTGCTTAACCTCAGTGTGCCCTGTAACAAAGGCAAAACAGCATGTGTTAGCTAACACTTGCTAACGTTAGCCACTCTAGCTACTGGACTAGCAGCATACTGCAAAAACAAAGATTACTAACTTGGATATTTTAAAAATATTAACTAAAACAATGTAAACATAATATTGCGTTACACAAAAGGGAAACATATACTTACTTAAACGACGGTAGTCGATGACTTTGCTAGCTAGCAAACTGTAGCCTGTAGTGACTTCGGCAATCTTCTTCTTCTTTTTCTCTTGATTAATGGCGGATTGTAAGTTGTAACCAACTTGTAGGTGCATACCGCCATGCAGCGACTGTACAGGAGTGTGTAACACCATGCTATTTAAGTGTTCTAATCTAACTGCGGCAAATCCATAACCAAAGCCCGTCAACTGATGCGCAATGTGCGAGCCGCGAGCCACGAGCCAGCCTCAGGGGTTCCAGTGCGTCATCGAGCCACTGTTTTAGCCCCGTCCAAAAAATCCTGAACACACCAATGTTGCAAAACTGTTTAACGGTCTAACTCCACAATTCAGTAGGCTACTTCACAGTTTACAGTCTTTGTAATGGGTTTTGGCAATACATTTATAACATTTCTAATGTGTTTAGATTTTTTTTAATTGCCTTTAAAAAATAATCTGCTAAATTGTTCATACCATGAATTAAATATCTATTTTAAAATCTAATCAGAAAGATATTATTGCCAAGTAAGTTTATTGCCAAATAATTTTTGGTTTATTGGTGCATGTCTCAAATGTGCATCAATCAAAGAAATGTAAAAAACATTTTACCTGCATAAAATAATAGCCTATATTACTGTATGATCTTTAGAGTTTCAAAGTAATTTAAAATGTCATTTCCTAAACCTTATAATGGAATCAAGAGTCAAATCTGTTATAGCCTAAAAAACCCTAATGGCTTTAGAGCAACAAAAAAAAAGCCATGGCTGGTCGATTTTGAGAGTAGAAATCCTTGTATTTCAAAGCGGCTTGCCGCCAGCCGGCCGCGGTCCATTAGAAGGAGGCAACCGCCAGAGAAAATGAAGCCGGCGGCCCGCCAGCTATTCGCCGGCGGCATCTCGCAAAAAATGGGCGTGACGAATTCGGCGGCAAACGTAAGCTCCCCGCCAGCGAGACGCACCTATAGCCGACAGCTTAGGGCCGGCGGCAAAACGAAGCCGTGCGGATATTTTTTGCTATCTGGGAAGTTACAACCGACAGCCTGTTACTGTTCTGCATTTAAAGGTAAGATATCTCGCTCTCTCTTTCACACACACATACACCCGTTTATCAGGAGTAAGATGTAGTAGTAGTACTACTACTAATAATAATTTAAATATATATACAGTAGGTTACCAACCAGAATAATCCCAGACAGCAAGCCAACATTGAATAAACATTGTTTTTTCATCTGAATCATCATTATGGTTGATATTGAAATTTCAATGCAAAATTAATGTTGAATCACCATTACCCTTTCGATGAAAACCTGATGTTATTAATGTTGATGGCAACGATATTGGAACAACATTGATCTATAGTTATCTTTATGATTGATTAATCATTGATATTTGGTTTACCGGGCGATCGATGAATGTGTTGAAAAGTCATTGATTTATAGTTGACCGGGAAACAACGCTGTTGTTGAAAAGTCATCGACATAGTTGACCGGGAAATATGATTGAAAATGCATCGATATATAGTTGACCGGGAGATCAACGGGTTATACCAACGTGCACGTCTGCACCGGACACAACTCATTTCTGGACCCTGGCACAAGCATGAAGGTAAGCTTGCTTAATGTTTGATATGAATGAATTGTACCAAATCAAATACTTTTAGGCCGATTGTTAACGTAACCGACGCAGTGCTGCAGTCACTGAAATAGATTTTTGTTTTACCACTGTGTCAAAATCTGCCAAAAATAGCATAGAGGCCTACTTTGTAGTTCTCTTCTATGTTATAAAGTTAGCAAAACCTCAGAGTCCAGTCTATTTTTGTAATATTTAGCTCAAAATACATGTCTGTACCCATTGCTAGGTTCGTGAAATCTATTAACACAGCACCGTTATTTCTTCTGTCCGCCGGAGATTACAGGCGAAACCAACGCTATCAGTGCTCCACCTAGCGCTACCCACAGAAGTGTGACCGCGGCGGGCCAGAATTACACAGAAGACATGACTTACTTTGCTTTATTCAATGCAGAACTGTCTCGAGTTGTAACTGGAAATGCCGATTAGACCATCCTCGAGCAGGGCTGCGATATGCGTGCGTTACTCAGTTGTGTTGGTTTTCATAAATGATAACATTCGTTTTATACTAGTGCTTATGCGATATCACGATTTTTGCGCGCACTGTTATACAGCGCCTGGCAACCCTGGCGTCAAGGGGGAACTTGGGGGGGCTTAGCCCCACATACTTCATAGAAACATCTCGCGGCACGAATGTACCAATACAAATAAATATAACATCTACTGTTTAACTTAAATGCTAATTTTTTTGCATTGTAATTTTGTTTTCTGTTTTAGGTTACTCAGCAGACGGCGGGGACAGCCGCCGTCACCCAATGTGCCAGACCGGGCAGGAGGGACTGGACGACAAACTATTCAGGCGTCAGAGGACATTGAAGTGTAAATAAAGTGTACAAATAATTAAATAAAAAGGCTAATAAAAATGAATTTGTTTGTGTGGTGTGTTCAGTGTTTTATACACGATTTCAAATGTTCCATTACTTTTAAACATCCTGGCTGTAGATAAAGCAGGCTATTTAATTTATGGCATTACATTTAAAATTAACATTTAAAAACGATTGAAATTCCATTGATATCACGTTGATCCTTAGTTCAGTTGAAATTTCAACATTGTTTCAATATTCCTGATAATTGAAATACCATTGAAATTCCGTTGATCTATGGACTGGATTTCAATGTTGTTTCAATATTAAAACAGGGTGCAAAATGATGTAGAATCAACATCAGAGTCCGATGTTGATTCAATGACTTAAGGTTGACAACACAATGTTGATTTAACATAGTTTCAATGACTGTTTGCTATCTGGGTATACTTTCAACGCCGCCGCTTTGCCGCGGCGGTGAAATTCGGGGTGTGTTTGCTGCCTTTAACCGCTAAGGGGCGCTACAATCACAGACTTTGAAAAGTGTCCGTTTATTCTCTCTATTGCGTAATCTGCCGCTGCGTCGCGGCTCATTCAGAGCGATTGAAAGCTGGTAGCAGATGCATTTAAGTGAAATGTAGTTAAAATAATTCATCACAATACTTAAATTAAATTGAATAAATAATGAAAACATTTCAATATAAAACATTGCAATAGAAACATATTAGGCTACATCAAGGCTTTGGAAGAGTATAAGACGTTGACGTAAACGTTCAGGCGGTGGCTCTGTGGTTAACGCAACGACACGGAGATCCAAGAGGCCCGAGATCGAATCTCAATATAACACCATGTTGGCCGACAGCATTAATCTTTAACCGTTCTTGATGCTTAAATAGTTGACTGTTTATTTGCGAGTTTATTAACTGTTTATTTATTTAAAGTCAAGCGTTTTTTTTAATAATCAATGGCATATTACAACATTGCTACAGTAGAGCTGGGGGGTTGTAAGGGGGGGCTTCTTACATTCGCTTCATAAACACACGCACACTAGCACACACATGCTATCTTTTTTCTGCACCCGATGGATAGACTCATAATTTTCAAGCCCCACTGCCCCCATCGCCCCAACGCAATGCTAATGAAATACGCAACAAGCTTAAAATGTTCCAATTTATTGAAGTAACAAGTAGGCTAGTATCTAAATACAAACTAAACAAACAAAAACAAAAATAGAGAAAATAAAAGTGCTGCTGTGTCAAAATGTTAAAAAAGAAAAGAAGAGAAATCCATTTGGCAAGACAAAAAAATTAAAAAATTCAAACAGACATAACATAGGCTAATGTGCTTGATATGGGATTAAAATTATGGGCAGTGCATGAGATATAAACTAATGATTAATTATGTCAAAATTCCTTTGTTCCGATCAGAGCATTTCTGGATATTCCTCAGCTCGCTCATTCCGCTCAGGGTCGCGCGCTCAGGCTGTCTCCGACTAGTTTTTTTCTAGTCAACTAGTAGCCTAGTTGTTTATTTAAGCCATCAGTGGACAAATCACCCCTTTATATTGATTTAATAACTTAAATAGGCTATACAGGGTAATGAGTGAGTGTTATAAAGCTGCACTCAAGCGCACGAGCCGGAGACAAAAATAGCAAGGAGACATTTAATTGTTTATTAATAAACTGGTGTTTTCTGCGTCGCTGCAAAGATGAAGATGCGATGTAGACTCGCCATGAACGAATAAAGATATAAAGGCATAAAAAGGAAAAGTTCCTCCCGTTGGCGCGCCCAACCTGTCACTTCTAGGCTATTTCCCACCCATAGAGGGGCGCGCCCCACACTTTGAGCGGCAACTACCATCTGTAGTTAGGGGGGATCTAGCCGGTGTTCTGTCTCTCCCTCTCTCTGCCGTGCAAGCGGCCGCACGCTACACAGTTTGAACCTACAGTCTATGGTTTGAACTTACATATTCACGTAGCCTTTCGAAAACAGGGACATTCATTGTCCCGGGAGAGTGCTTAAATTTCCCGGGACAGGTTATTAAAAAGAAGGACAATCCCGGTAAAACCGGGACCGGTGGCAACCTAACTTGCATTTAGACTTTATTTCATGCAAAAAAGAAACACACAATCTTATTCTTGCTACATTTTAAATTTGTTTTGCCAAAGAAATTGCAGCTAAATTAAACGAAACGGTACATATCGAAAATAGTCCAAAGCAACATAAATTAAAGACATGAGTTTTGCCTCTCTCGCGCTGGATCTCAGCAAGTTTATTTAGTCTCCCTTGCTCAAACATTCTTAAACTCTACAGAACCAGTTGAAACAACTGGATTGAACACTTCAATTTAAATTTGTGTGTGAAAACACTTTAAATAGGCTACAATAAATAAACAACAATATTTATAATTTAATCAAATATGGGGACACATCGAGAGATGTAGCCTATCCTTAAAATAATTTTGCCTTTGCCATCGGGCTGGCTATCCGACACTCTCCATATGAATGAGGAACATTAACACCTATTGTCTGTCCCTCCAAACCCCCCACAGGCTCTCTGAGTCTGAGTCTGACTTAAAATAAAGGGAAGTCGCAATTCACACTTAAATCGCTCTTCTAGCATTAGGCTATTAAAGTGTTGATAATGAAAGAATTAAATGATTTAAGCTACATGTGGTATTTCTGTCATAAAAGTTTATTACTAAATATTTCATTATTTAAATAATTTAAGAAATAAAACTGGTTTGGGCCAGCTTTTTCCAAGCAAAACTAAATATAGCCTAATCTTCAAACGCATGTTCATTTTGTTGTCATGAACAAAATGCTCAACTCAATATTAAATTCTACAGGGATCTTTGGGTCCAGGCATGCAAAATGTGAATTAGTTATTTTTTAAATTATTATTATTCAAATAAATATCGGTGCTTCGTGGTAGCCTACTGCTGATAAACTAAATAACATTTAGATAATAATTATGAACTTTAAATGAAACAATATAGCAACACTTCGACGAATAAATGATTTGATCTGTTTTTACATTTTAATTCAGGGCGATTTAGTCTCTACATTTAATTAAACGAGATTTTCACCTTGTCATTTTCTCATTGCGAGGCGCTCACAATCACATCATAAACATATTTGAGCAGATTCTCTGTACCTCTCGTTTTCATATGGATTACATAATCAGATAACATTTATTAACCTAAATATTTAGACATTTAAAGGCTTTAGACATAGCCGATTTCCTATCTTGACTGAGCTGAGGCAAGTGGCTTTCGGTTAATTTTTGTGACGCGCAGTTCCCGGAGACCGAGAGAGACGACATATAAACTTTTGTCATTAGCCTAAAAAAAGTTTACAGTTTTGAACGATGTAGGCTACTGTACTCTTATCTGTATGACCAAAAAAAATCACGTAGGCCTATAGCCTATTAAGTTATTTTAGCTGTTATGAGAAAAATAAATCAAATGAACGCGCTGCCTCGTTTGTCGAAAACTTTACTTAAAACCATGTTTTTAAAAACTCTATGTAGGTTATAGGGAATAAAACAAATATAGATATATATAGGCCTATATATCTTTTTTTTATACAAAACTGCTTTTGAACAATTGGTATTATTAGCTACAGATCTAAAGTCGTTCTGTTGGATAGCCTATTTGTTCCTTAGTGTAAAATGGAAATGCATGGTAATATTATTTTATAAATATAAGCAAAAAAATATGTGGTGTAACAGAGTTTTAGAACTAAACAAATCTGCATTAATAGGCTAAAAATATATAGATTTTTTACAGAAGTCCATGTTTGTTCGGGATTTGAACGCAGGTCTGCCGATTGATGAACCGTCAGCTCTACCACTCGGCCATGTCGAAGCTCACTGAGAAACAATAATCGATTCGGCAATGCATCGCAATGCGGGAAATGCACGATTCAGCATCGATGCGGCAAAGGGCCATAATCGATTATTTCACTGTTTATTTTCTGGCCTTGGACAATAAAGTTTTGAAGTTTCAATTACTTCCGGGGGCATAATAACAACAATAAAGATGGCTGAGGTGGAGGGAGATGACCGCGTTTGAAAATGCCATGTTCAATACCCTGTACCAATCAATTTAATTGAATTTAATGACATTGATGTCAAAGATACAGGAGTTATAATACACACATAGCAACCAATAAAATCTGTTGTTCAATATGCTTGTATTGCCTCATGACTGATGAAAAATGTGCCTTGCTGTGTGCAGCAGAATTTTGATGCATCGCAATGCATCGTAGAATCGAATTGAATCGAATCGTTACCTGGTGAATCGGAATCAAATCGAATTGTGAGGGCAGTGCCAATGCACACCCCTAGCCTATACAATTTATTAAATATATCTAAATATATCTAAATGGTGCTTATCAACCTTGAATGAGATGGCAATACAATTATATCACATTATTTTGGAAGTAAAATTTTGGCAGTTTTTTTCTTGGAGTGATGGGTGGGTTTTGGTGAGCTTTTGGGGTGGAAATCACCGTCCCAATCTGGCAACACTTCTCACAATCTTCACTCGGACGCACTCTTCAATCTACCGCCGTTGCGGAGACTCTCTGTTCGTTCCGGTGAAATCACAAAATAAAATACACACAAACGTGTCCCTGCTTGATATAGACTGTAACCATATGAACATACTCGGTTTGGATGAGAGAAAAAAAAACTATGCAAGTGCGGATTACAACCCGTAAGTTAACTTCTGACATGCTTGGAAAAAGATCTACCACTAGACCATTGAAGAACTCAAACATAACCTGTGGATCGATGCATTTATTTACGGGTTGAGCAGAGAGGCTGCACAGTTTGACCAGCGGGCAGCGGTCGCACACTAGGCCGCTGGATGGTGTTACTAAGAACTTGCAATGTATAACTATCAGATCGGCCTCGAAACACTACCGGCCCACCGGGTAAAAGTCCTGACTCTCCCGATTACCACTCCGCCCCAATGCGCTGTGGTAGTCTAGTCATCAACAGAATATTAACAGATTCGATTGAGAAGGAAGAAAAATGGATTTTGGCGTGACATTTCTTGTGTGTGCGTGAGAGCGTGAGATTGATGCTGAAAGATGCGGCAACATTCTAATCTGAAAAACTGCAATACATTGAAAATCCGCTAGGGGCAGGTCCCAAAAGGGAGCAAATGTCCATAGACCCCATGTTAAAATGTCCGTTTTCACAGCATAAATTCATGCTTTTACATGTTGGTCCCATGGACTTTTATTGTATTTTTCGATAGGTTCCGAGTGCCTGACAACTGTGAGGGGGTTGAATTTTTTTCTAACTAGTTAGTTTAGATCGTATTTAGATATAAAATGTATGACAAATGGAGGTGTGGTTAACTTTGACAGCGTGATTGACAGCTGGTCTATGCTAGGGTGACCATATTTTGTCCTGAAAAAACAGGACACTCGGCCCGGCAAACAGATAGGCCTACTCAAATGATACTCGAAGTTTACTCAAAGAAACCTTATTAATTTCAATACATTTAAAGTAGGTTATGCCTACTTGGCTCAATGGCTCAATATTGACACAAGCTTGTGCAGTTCACTCTGACAAAATATCACGTCCCCAGCAGAGTCAGAGACCTCATCGCTGACTATTACAACAATTTTAGGATGAGAGCCTCTTCAGGAGCAGTGACATCAGGCTGGCACAAGGTTGAGATCGGAATCATCACGGGCTGCACCATCTCCGTAATCCTGTTCTCCCTGGCCATGAATATGCTCACAAAGTCTGCTGAACCAGAGTGCAGAGGGCCCAAGACGAAGTCAGCTCAACGTCAGCCACCGATCAGAGCATTTATGGACGACCTCACGGTCACCACAGAATCTGTTCCAGGCTGTAGGTGGATTATAAAGGGTCTTGAAAGGCTAATGGAGTGGGCACGGATGCATTTTAAACCAGCCAAGTCAAGATCAATGGTACTGAGAAGAGGAAAGGTGGATGAGAAATCCCGGTTCATCGTCGCAGGTGTAACAATCCCGACCATCACTGAGAAGCCTGTCAAGAGCTTAGGCAAGGTGTTTGACAGCACCCTGAGGGACTCCGCATCCATCCAGTCAACCTGCACTGAGCTGGACAGATGGCTGAAGTCAGTGGACCGGTCTGGATTGCCAGGGAAGTTCAAAGCTTGGCTATACCAGCATGGCATTCTTCCCAGAATCCTGTGGCCACTACTCGTCTACGAAGTGCCACTCTCGACTGTGGAAACCTTAGAGAGGAAGGTCAGCAGCCACCTCAGAAGATGGCTGGGGCTTCCAAAAAGTCTAAGTAGCATCGCACTTTATGGGCAACGTAACAAATTGCAATTGCCACTCAAGTCCTTGGAAGAGGAATTCAAGGTATCAAGAGCTAGAGAAGTGCTGCTATACAGAGACTCAAGTGATCCAAAGGTGGCAACGGCTGGGATTGAAGTGAGGACTGGTCGGAAGTGGAAAGCTGAGGAGGCTGTTCGACAAGCAGAGGAAAGATTACACCACAAAAGGCTGGTGGGGGTGGTAACAAGAGGCAGGGCTGGACTGGGTTCCTTTTCAACTCCTCACATTGACACCACCAAAGGAAAGGAAAAACGTTGCCTAGTCCAGGAGGAGGTGAGAGCAGTGGTCGAGGAGGAGAGAACCTGCAGGACAGTAGGAATGAGGCAACAGGGTGCCTGGACACGATGGGAGAACGCGATCGAGAGGAAGGTGACATGGGCGGAGCTGTGGAAGGCAGAGCCACAGCGGATCAAGTTTCTTGTCCAGGCGGTATACGATGTGCTCCCCAGCCCATCAAACCTTCACATATGGGGCAAAGTGGAGTCACCAGCATGCCCACTGTGCTCCAGGCGTGGAACCCTAGAGCACATTCTGAGTTGCTGCTCAAAGGCACTGGGAGAGGGAAGGTACAGGTGGAGGCATGACCAAGTACTAAAGGCCATTGCTGAAGCCATTGCTACAGCAGTTGAGTGGTTAAAGTGCTCCCGCCCCTCCAAACAAGCCATCGTGTTCGTCAGAGCTGGAGAGCAGCCACCAAAACCAGCCGCAAAAACATCTGCAGGCATCCTGGCCACGGCGAGGGACTGGCAGCTGTTGGTGGACTTGGAGCAGCAACTCAAGTTCCCCAACCAGGTTGTGCCCACCTCCTTAAGACCAGATGTCGTCCTCTTGTCTGAGTCCACCAAACAAGTGGTCCTGTTGGAGCTTACAGTCCCTTGGGAAGACCGCTTGGAAGAGGCGTTTGAGAGGAAGCTCGCCAAGTACGAGGGACTAGTAAGCGAGTGTCAACAAGCTGGATGGAGAGCAAGGTGTCTCCCAATAGAGGTAGGATGCAGGGTTTTTTTTAGCACGATCCCTGTTCAGAGCCTTCAGTCTGTTAGGCATTGATGGGGTGAGGAGGAGAAGAGCCATCCGCAATACCACTGAAGCGGCAGAAAAAGCCTCAAGATGGCTATGGCTCAAGAGAGGAGATCCATGGGGGCAGGGTAGCTAGATTTGCCAACTGGACACAAGCTGGGGTCTGATCAGCCACAGCTGGGTCACCTGGAGGAGGGTGTATGATGTTGAAAGACCCGAAACACCCAATGATTTCAGGAACATCACTGAAGATGTGTCCAGTAGCATCAGTAGATGTATTTGCACAGCCTCCTCTGTATAGAGAGAAATTTGTTATATTGTTATATGAAAACAGGACATGTCCTGGGAAAACAGGACAGTTGGTCACCCTAATCTATGCGATCTATGCTGCGTCGAGTGGAATTCCTGAAATTTGACATCTCGGCCATGATCTGACACAACACATCATACCACCTCTGTATCCTTTCTGAAAAGATTTTCCAAGATGGCGCCGCCCATACCCCCCATAAACGGCCTCAAAACCGTTCTTCAGAAAGTATATGGGTGAAGTCACAGACGCTTTTCCTTATTTTTTACAGTCTATGGTTTTAGCTGGTGGAGACCCAGGCTGTAGCTGAAGGAGACTCAGGCTGTAGCTGGTTGAGACCCAGACTTTAACTGGAGCAGGAGGCCGAGCTGTAGTTAATGTAGACCCAGGCTTTAACTGGTGCAGGCAGAGTGATGCAGGTGGGGGCACAAGCCAAAAAAAAAAAAAAAACCTGTGGCACATGCCCAGACCGCAAGAGGTACTGTGGCCAGAAGTGGTGCAAAAGTTGCTTCAGTTCCAGACATGATGTCTATCCGAGAAAGGAACTCAATAAATATAGCATGCAGCAAATTTATATAAAAACTCTTAATTTTGAGTTGCTTCTCACTTGAACTAGGACCTTCTGCATCTTGACAAAAACCCAACTTCCCAGTGGCGCAATGAGATGAGTGACAGGCATCCGACTCAGACATAGTGGGTTTGAGCTCATGTGGGGTGACTTTATAAAATTGTGTGTTATGTCATGTCGATTCCTATATTATTCAAGCATTGTACTAATCTTTCTTCCTCTTGAATTAAAAATAAGCGTGTCTTGTTCATTCTGTTTTCAATGAACATCTGTTCATTTTGAGGTCATTTTCACCTATACTTCTGAACCAGCTGTTTTTACATGTACATTCAATTTCTGATGTTTTTGTTCTTCTGGCTCTGCACTGCTGTTGCTGCTGCTTCAGGGGCGATATTTATTTATGTATTGCTCTGTCTCCTATAAATTATGATACTAATACATATAGACAAGCTTTTTCATACACATGCTCACTTAGCTGGCATTAAACAAGTTAATGTCATTTTCATACATGCACATTTTATGTGGATTATTTGGATTTTATTTTGACATGTCGATTTTATAATTTAATTAGTTTTGATTGCAAGCATTCCAAAACAGAGGAACTGAATTAGGAAAAAGGGTTTATTTGGATTTGCTTGTTTTTGATTAGTACAGCTGATACATCAGTGATGTTTTATTCTCCTTGTCACACACATTCAGGCAAAATCATCTCTCCATCAT
The DNA here is from genome assembly GCA_036326025.1 of Chrosomus eos. Lineage (NCBI taxonomy): Eukaryota > Metazoa > Chordata > Actinopteri > Cypriniformes > Leuciscidae > Chrosomus > Chrosomus eos. Next base: position 28,767 of record JAZAVI010000953.1, on the reverse strand, counting down.
TACAGTATTGTATTCGGTTACTGTCACTGCCTATTAAATGTTTGCCACTCTGACATGCAAATTCGATTCTGTCCTGATGTGGTATGAATATATTTTGCCGTGGATACCACCTCAGCTCTATACCTCTTTTTTTCCATTTCATCCACCGACACTGAACAAGGCTCTGAAACAAACACAACATCTCACTGTCACTGTTACAATATACATTCATTGATTTTCATCAGCACAACCTTCAGCTTTAAGGTTACACCAAACTTACACATAATAATAGATACAGTAAGAAAAGCCTAATCTGTCATTGATGTTTAGAGTTTTAATACTTACTTAAACACTTGATATTCCCTCTCCATTCGCCTTGTTCACAGGTCAAGTATTTAGTGTAGGGGGACGCATATCCAGTGTGTATTTATTAAAGCAGATGTATTCAACTCTCTCCATTGAATTGTATTCAGTTTTTTCAATTTCGGTTGTATCTGCAGAGTCCACTTGTGGTGGTGGCCCACATTTCCCTGAGGCAAAGCAAAGTTATTTTTTTAATTTTAGACTATTTTAAGATGATCAAGAAAATTTGGCATTAATACTGTAAATCTCAATATCAGCCACATGCCTTTTAATGGCATTAAACCAATAGAACATGTTATTAATGTAATGCACATTATTAATACTAGTGCAATGCCTGTGCAAAATCTGTTTTTGTGTGTTTTTAGTAATTGTTGGTTTGGTATGTTTGAGTTGCTGAATAGCCTATTACACAGGAGTCTAAACTCTGAGAAAACGATAACGTTAAGCGCATCAGAATAAAATATAATATTCAGAATTAAACCGTGTAGCTGATTTACAGATTCAGTTAACATCCACAAAGGAATAAGCGTGACGATTCAGGGAGGTTCAGACCTTGGCTGGAGAAGCTACACAGTGAACTCTGAGAAAAAGCTACGCTTGAGCAAACAGTTTGTGAATAGGCTACTACAAATGATGGCCGTGCATAAAATATAATATTCAGATATTTTTTAAACCATAACCCTCTAATGTCAGAATGTTTATTTTAAAACCACGACCTTCTACATCATCTAAACGTCTTGAATGTGTGCTTAATTTACCGAGATATGCGAATAACAGACACACAGACAGACAGACGTTTCTGTAGACTAATTTATAGACGTATGTGTGTCTGTGTATAGGCTATATTATATTTATACTGTTTATTATACGTGTGTGTGTATACTGTATATTTTTTAAATCGCGATTAATCGATTTGACAGTATATATATATATGTGCAAAATCAGTTTTTGTGTTTTTTTTTTTTAGTAATTGTTGGTTTGGTGTGTTTGAGTGCTCATTGTTACAATTACACAGCAAAAGTTCAGTGACATTTTAATTTGTGCATGGATGAAATCAGCAAATGCTGATACTGACATAATGACATACAATAAATATGGAAAATTTAACTACATATAACTTCTGAATAACTACAATATTCAGAAGTAAACAGTGAAACTGACTTAAACATACAGTATGTAACTGTCACGTTCACACTTAGGAAAAGGAGAACTCAAGTGCAAAGCAAGGAAGGTTTATTTACAAAACAGAACAAACACAAATCAAAAAACCCACGAGGGGGAAAACATAATAAATGAACATGAAACAAACACTGGGTCAAGAATACAGGGAACACCAACCAGGAACAGAGAAACATCTGACACTGACAACGAACCGACAAAGACTGCAAACATGAGGAGACTTATAAAGGGAACAAATCAAGAGAGAACAGGTGGAGAAACTCAAACACTAATCAGGTAACGAGTGGGAGGGATCAAACAATGACAGAGGCACATGGCCCAAAATAACAACCACCCATGTGCAACACAAGACAGGACAGACATGTGACATAACCCCCTCCCTACGGAGCGGCTACCAGACGCTCCATGAGGCTAGGGCGGGGCAGGAAGGAAACATCAGGCGGAACGGGAGGAACAGACCAGGGCGGGACAGGGGGAACAGACCAGGGCGGAACGGGACATCGACCGGCCAGGGCGAGACAGAGTTCATCAGGCAGCCAGGGCGGCCATGGCGGTGAAGAACCCTCGGGCGGCCTGGGCGGATCAGACCCTTCAGGTGGCCAGGGCGGTGAAGACCTTTCAGGTGGCCAGGGCGGATCAGACCTATCAGGTGGCCAGGGCGGTGAAGACCTTTCAGGTGGCCAGGGCGGTGAAGACCTTTCAGGTGGCCAGGGCGGTGAAGACCCTTCGGGTGGCCAGGGCGGAGCAGACCCCTCGGGTGGCCAGGGCGGATCAGGCCTTTCAGGTGGCCAGGGCGGTGAAGACCCTTCGGGTGGCCAGGGCGGTGCAGACCCCTCGGGCGGCCAGGGCGGTGTAGACCTCGGTTCAGGCTCTGGGACAGGCACAGGCTCAGACTCTGGGATAGACACAGGCTCAGGCTCTGGGACCGACACCGGCTCCGGGTCAAGGACAGGCTCCGGGACAGGGACAGACACTGGCTCAGGGACAGACATTAACACAGACACAGTCATAAGAACAGAAACAAATACAGAAACAAACATAGATTCCGGCTCAGGGACAGACTCCGGCTCAGGGGCAAACACAATCTCCGGGATCGACACAGGCTCAGGGACAGGGACGGACACTGGTTCAGGGACAGATACTAAAACAGAAACAGTCAACATAACAGAAACAAATACAGACACAAACATATCTTCCAGCTCAGGACCGGACACAGGCTCTGAGACAGGCACCGGCTCAGGGACAGATACCGGTTCAGGGACAGGCACCGGTTCAGGGACAGCCACCGGCTCAGGGACAGGCACCGGCTCAGGGACAGGCACCGGCTCAGGGACAGGCACCGGCTCAGGGACAGGCACCGGCTCAGGGACAGGCACCGGCTCAGGGACAGTCTCTCGCAGGGCCGACGTGACGTGGACAGTCTCTCGCTGGACAGACGGGACGCGAAAAGTCCTTCGCTGGGTAGACGGGACGTGAATAGTCTCGCGCTGTGCAGACGGGACATGAGCGGTCTCTCGCTGGGCAGAGGGGACGTGAGCAGTCTCTCGCTGGGCAGATGGATTTCCTCTCCTCCGTCCATGACGGCGAGAAGTCGGCTCTGAGCTGCCCTCCACTGGTACAGGATCGTAAGGAGGCCAGGATGGAGAGTGATGTTGACCCTCCTCTCGACCACCTCCTCCTTTACAACCTCCCCGGGTCCCACGAAAAATTACCTGGCGGGTCCCCCGAAAATCTCTCCTGTGACCTCCACGGGTCTCAGAAACCCTGGCCAAGCGCTCCGACTCCTCCCTTTGATGAGCCATCAAAGCGAACGCTTGGAAGATGTTCATTCCTCCGGATTCCTTACCGGGCCGAGTCCTTCGGTCCCTGCCGATAGGACGGAACTGTGTTGCTCCAAACGTGGAGATGACGTAGTCCGGGCAATCCAGATCATCATCGTCCATATACATGTCATTCAGGCTTCCTCAGAGGAAAAAAATAAAATAAATAAATAAAATCCTTCTTGCTGCTGAGTTCAAAAAATGGTCGGTTCGTTCTGTCACGTTCACACTTAGGAAAAGGAGAACTCAAGTGCAAAGCAAGGAAGGTTTATTTACAAAACAGAACAAACACAAATCAAAAAACCCACGAGGGGGAAAACATAATAAATGAACATGAAACAAACACTGGGTCAAGAATACAGGGAACACCAACCAGGAACAGAGAAACATCTGACACTGACAACGAACCGACAAAGACTGCAAACATGAGGAGACTTATAAAGGGAACAAATCAAGAGAGAACAGGTGGAGAAACTCAAACACTAATCAGGTAACGAGTGGGAGGGATCAAACAATGACAGAGGCACATGGCCCAAAATAACAACCACCCATGTGCAACACAAGACAGGACAGACATGTGACAGTAACTTTTGGCCACCAGGGGTCACTCAATCAAAATAATAGCAAAAGGCGTACTTTGATGACGTCGGGAAAGAGCGTGAGCTCATGGGTGTTGTTGTCGTTGTCGATGACAACCAGTCATCTAGCATTTCCAGCAGATAGCATGTTCACTTACGAGGTAATGTGTTGTTATTGATATTATATCTATATTCTTGTTACGTTTAGTTACGGCTATTCACTTTATGTAATGATCACGCGCGCTCTGTCGCTGCCCACATTCCTCACTCATTCTAACTTAGTGTTTTTAAAATCACATCTTTTTGAACGGAGAGATATATGAATTATCAGGGCCATTAAATCAATATTCCATCTAGCTAGTATTAATAGATGTTAAAAAACACGGTCACCTTTCGTTAATAATTATAATTACGTTTATACTATGATATTGAAAAAGATAGTGAACTGCATATGAAGCTACTTTCTGCAGCTATATCTAGAACAAATGTGAATTTACATTATACTATACATGAGAGCTAGTCCGTCTGCGTTTTACACATCATCGTTTCACAACATATAAGTTACGGATAGATATAGTTAGCTGAATGGGTGCTACCTGTTTATAGGAATGCAAGCGAGATCGGCATCTCTCTGTAGTTCCATCTCGTCACGAAGCTCTCATTGACTCCAATGGTAACCTGAATATCTCTTCTCCTGTCCCATAACCTTCTCGGGTCATTTCTTTTGGCGCTTTTCCACTGCATGGTACGGCTCGGTACGGCTCAGTACGGTTCGATTCGGCGCGGCACGGTTCGGCTCGCTTGCTTTTTCACTGCGTGGTACGAATCGGATCGGCACGGCACGGCTCGGCTTGCTTTAGCTCGGTTCGCTTTTCCACTGCAGTTTAACCCATGCGTTTACGCTTCACGGATCTGCCTCCAGCAGCAGAACGTGCAGGCAAAGCATAATCATGGTCCATTATTGGTATCCAACTATTGATTCTTTATCGTCTTCTTTCATTTTAGTGACGGGCGTCCGGTGTTCATATTTGTGTTTGGCGGTTTCGCCGTGATCCACAGGAAGTGAGAGAAACTAGAGGAGTCAAAGGTTATATGACGTCATAGACGGGCGACGAAACGGAAATAAAGAAACGGCCCGTGTCTTCAAATTAAAATATAAATTTCTCCGGATTTGAAAATTGGTGGAAACTTTCGGGATAATGTTAGTACACAACTAAAAGAAATATATAACATAGATACAGTTATTTTTGCTATTTTGAAAGCCGAAAAGTTACATATTGTGCCTTTAATGTTTAGCTGACAGAATGATTATTTTTAAACCACAATTTTTAAACCACAACCCTCTCTAATGTCAGAATGTTTATTTTTAAACCACAACTTCAAGGTGTGCTTATTTTACGATATATTTTGCATTTCTAATCCAAACAACTTCACACTTGGCACTGCAATTACTCGTGCCCGTAGCAAGACACCTGTCAAGTTTGAAATCCATCGGACTAACGGTTCGAGAGATATGCGATTAACAGACAGACAGACAGACAGACAGACAGACAGACACACAGACACACAGACAGACAGACAGACGTTCCTGTAATTTATAGAGAGATAGAGAGATGAGAATTTGTATATTGTTCTAAAATGCTTTAAACATGACTTTCTGTATTGAAGAGATCTGGGTTGGATTTTTCTTTATAATATATTATAACTATAGATCTAAATTAGACTTGCTGCTGCTAAGTTATTCTGGATGGTTGCTCGGTCATTGGTTCTTGGCCAAGAGAGTCAAGTTACACACCAATATTGAGCAAATTTACTTTAATACAATCAATTAGCCTTTCGCCAAGCCCCGCCCCCCTTAGTTACTGTTGCTACGCCCGTCAAACAAAATGGTCAAACACGACCAGCGCGACAGACTGCCATGACGGGAAGAGGTATACCCGTGCGTGTCAGTGACCTTTTTTTGAAACAATACCTCCGCGATATCCTCCAGATCGAGGCACAAGGAGTTACAGTTTGCAGTGGAGGGATATATTCAAACTATAAAAATACGAAATATAGGAGACACGACTACTATCGAGGCTAACGTTAATGCTTACCGGTCTCAAGCGAAATCTGAGAAACCCGACCTGTAACGTTACCTCAAATGCAGCCAGCACAGCCTTGAAGAAGTTTTTATAAGCTGGTTCAGTGGCTAATTGTTTGGAGTTAGAAATATATAACTCACGCTGCATATTTAGTAATTTTGCCTCAAGATACAGGATTATACATTCGCTTTAACAAGCAGGTTGTTCATTAACTTACCACGGCAACCGCTTGCGTGTCATGCTGAATGCGATTTTCGTGTTTAAAAAAAGTAACTATACATAAGAGACGGAAAGATGCAGATAATCATACATTATTTAAAGTTATTACTATTCGTTACGAAATTGATATAGGAACTGATGTTGTCAGGTAAGCTTCATGCTTCCCCCGTTGCAAGCGTGCACTCCTCTAAAGTAAACTGTAGTCTACTACGGGTGCTGCCCTGCTAGTGACTGCTGCTCATTCCCCCCCCCCCCCCCCCCCCCCCCGAAAATATCATGTTAACAACAACCCTTTAGAAAACGTAATTCCTTTGTGGATCCTCTTAATCTGCTTTCTCCATGTTTCTTTGACTAATCTCAGTGTCTCAGTCTCACGCACGCTGCTCGCGAGTGAACCATGTTCGACATGTATCTGTGAGTGAGGCCGTCCACACTGTTTTATCCATTGTAGGCACCGCTCACGTTGTGTTTTCGGCTTTGGGAACGGATAGAACACAACTCCTCCAGACAATCTCTCGGGGTATCTAGTGTCCGGTTTACAAACGCCGTGGGCACACCACTTCACCAACTTGATCGGAGTCAAGGTTTGACGGAACTGCTCACTTAGTAACGGTTGCTATGATGTGTGATTGGACAATGGCCGTTTTGGGGGAGGAGCCGGCGAAATGTCAATTGTGATGCTAGCAAACACTGCTAATAAAACTCGACTAGTAATTGGGTATGTGACCTTACTGGCGACTCACAATTAGGGAATAGGACGAGCCATTCTCCATTTGACAAGCAGCTGGTTTTTGCTCTGTCCTTGTAAATTCCTTCCCTATCAGAAGAAAAAGTTCTTGTATTTATAGGTAACTAACATACTCGTGCATTGCTGTATGCTTGTCTATTCATTCTGGGAATTACATGTGATTTGTAGAGGCTGCTCTGGTTCAAACCCAGGATGACATTTATGTTGTAAGATTTGTACAGTTTTTCTGAATTGCTAAAACACTGAACTCCATCATCTGAACCAAATTCTCAATAGCCTAAACCAATCTGTCAAATAAATCACTCTTTCTGTAAAACATTAAACAAGTTCAGGGAGTTAAAACACTGTTCGCAATCTCATGCACTTTTTTTTGTGCAAAACTTTAAACATTTTATCACTCACTAAAACACATTTCGCACTGTGATGCACTTATGTTTCAAAACGTTAAACACAGGCAGACAAAAGTTAAACACAACTACAACACAGATGTCATCGTTTACACACAACGACTCAAAATAGTTTACAGTTATTTCTAATGGTCAAACCAACTGTACATAATACAAGTCAGTTCAGAGTCCCAAAATTGACTCAAAATATTGCACTGAATGTTGATGCCAATGATGGATTGAAACAATATAAAAGGGAGGAGAAAGGTGTGGAGATTGTTGTCGAGGCTGGATCTGGCTTTAGGGTTTTTCCCTTTGCCCGCAGAGATGACATTGTCTGTGATGTGCACAAAGTCCTCAGGATGGACCCAACATGAAGACATGATGCTGAAGCAGAATCAATCTCTCTCACTGACTTTTATTTTGCAGTTGCACATCTCTTTTGAGTGTACTTTACTGTAACATGCTTTTCATTTAGAATTTTTTACTGTAATCTTTTTGGCTTTTGCAAGTTGGGGCACTGTATTTTCACATTATGCAAGTGCTGTATATACACACATTCAATACTATACAATACTCAGAACAATACTATACTTGCAGTGCATACAGTATACAATTTATTCACCTTCCTACTGTAAGTTGCCATTACTATACTTGTTTATGTAATTGCTAAATTTGTTTGCTTTTTTTTTTTTTTACAATATTCTTTTTTTCTGTAACTGCATTTATGTAGTGTCTAATGAATGATCTGTTATGTTTATAATATTGCCTCGCGGTGTGTTTGATCTTGAGCACAGATCAAATGGTTTTGAGGCAATTGTTTGATTTAGCCAGTAGAGTCAGAGGTTCTCTGAATGTGGTTCGAAAATTTGGTTTTATATTTAAGGTTTTGAGAAAGTGAGTGACGGTTTCAAGAAATGTGTTTTAGCAATTCAGATAAACGCACATATGAGCACATACCAGCACACAGTGGTTTTGGTGTCCATCCGTCTCGTTTGCATGTGGCCTCTGCTGACATTTGATCATATCCAGACATGCAAGAGTAAGATATTCTTGTTCCCAATTTCAGATCTCCTCTGAGGTAATATGCTGGGCGATACACATGCTGGTCACGTGGAACTTCACATCTTATTTCTGAAACAAGATTTACATTTTTTTTTTATAGCATGCAATAAGTTCAGTACAAATGGAGAAGTGTTTCTCTGTAATCTTACACTGTTTTTCCAAGCCTGTTTTTCAAGATTTACACATTTCAATTTATAGTAAAATTCCATCAAATTGAGTTGAATAATACTTACATATTATTCATTTTATAAATTAAGAATTTTAAATGATTAAAAAAACTAGAGCTCAATAAAACATTTTGTATAATTTTTGTTAACATTTATGAATATAAATCATAAACTAAATGGTCATTTTCCTTGTTCCATTCAGATTTATACATTTACATATACATTTATACATTTATACATTTGAAACTGGATTTGCATGTTTGTCTTTTGCAGGAAATATATGATTCTGACAAATTAAAAATAAATCCTAAAACGGAAAAAATATGGCTCCCCATAAATTTGAAAAAGTCCCTATATAAGTATTAGAGGCACATTTTCTATTTTAAGAACTTTTAGATATATTTGCTAAACTATTATCTGAAAATTAAGCAAGCAAGTTATTAGTGAGTAGTAAGTTGTTATTAGCTTGCTTAATTTTCAGATTTTCTCCAATAAAAAATCAAACAAACAAAACATGTTAATTAAAACATATAAACAACATAAATTGGAAACTTTCTACAGCATGACAGGAAGACAAGTAAATAATATCATTCCATTTTCTCAACTAAAAAAAAAAATCAAACTAAGATCAAACAAATATTTTATTTAATGTATGAGGACTACAAAACAAAAAAATAACCAGATTGTTAACTTAGGCTTAATTTGCAATTTTGTTTTTAAATGTTACATTTTGAATGTAAGTTTAATGGGTTAATCGATTTTTAGAATTTAGTATAGTAATGCTACCAGATTTTTCGCATAATGAAAGATATGGATAGGATTTCAGTATTATTTTCCATATGATTTGTTTTTTATGTAAAAATAACGGTGCATTACCATCACATTCCGGGTTCAGAGTCCAGCCAAATTTAGCACATTTGGAGATTCCCTCTCTAGGCTTGAACCCTGGTGAACAACTGTATTTTAATATGGCGTCTTTCTGGTATTCTTGCATTTTCTCAACAACATAACCATGTACTATATCTGGTGCTGTACATGTTATCTCTGTGTGAAAAGCAAGGGAAAGAGGAATAGTTAAATTGGTGCTTTGAATAAAGCTCAGAAATCTGTAATCATTGGGCGAAGATACAAACAAACAAAAATGTAACAATGGAATGAACCTTTGCACTTTGGAACGGAGTCACTCAATTCGGCCGTCTCTGTGCAGTGAGTGTCACCAACCTGATCTCATAGAATTCCGTGAAATGAACACGGACCCTTAAAGGCACAATATGGAACTTTTCGGCTTTCAAAATAGCAAAAATAACTGTATCTATGTTATATATTTCTTTTAGTTGTGTACTAACATTATCCCAAAAGTTCCCACCAACTTTCAAATCCGGAGAAATTTATATTTTAATTTGAAGACACGGGCCGTGTCTTTATTTCCGTTTCGTCGCCCGTCTATGACGTCATATAACCTTTGACTCTAGTTTCTCTAACTTCGTGCGGATCCCGGCGAAAAACCGCCAAACGCAAATGTAAACACCGGACGCACGTCACTAAAATAAAAGAAGACGATAAAGAATCAATAGTTGGATATCAATAATGGACCATGATTATGCTTTGCCTGCACGTTCTGCTGCTGGAGGAAGATCCGTGAAGCGGAAACGCACGGGTGACAGAAATGACTCGAGAAGGGTTTGGGACAGGAGAAGAGACATGACTCGCGTTAACATTGAGTTGCATTTCCACGAGCTTCGTGACTGGAACTACAGAGAGATGCCGATCTCGCTTGCATTCTAATAAACACGTAAGCACCCATTCAGCTAACTATCTATCCGTAACTTATATGTTGTGAAACGATGATGGCATGTGTAAAACGCAGACAGACTAGCTCTCATGTACAGTATGTAAATTCACATTTGTTGTAGATATAGCTGCAGAAAGTAGCTTCATATGCAGTTCACCATCTTTTTCAATATCATAGTATAAACGTAATTATAATTATTAACGAAAGGTGACCGTGTTTTTTAACATCTATTAATACTAGCTAGATGGAATATTGATTCAATAGCCCTGATAATTCATATATCTCTCCGTTCGAAGAGACGTGATTTTAAAAACACTAAGTTAGAATGAGTGAGGAATGTGGGGAGCGACAGAGCGCGCGTGTTCAATGGCATTACATAAAGTTAATAGCCGTAACTAAACGTAACAAGAATAGAGATATAATATAAATAACAACACATTACCTCGTCAGTGAACATGTTATCTGCTGGAGATGCTAGATGGCTGGGGAATGACAGATCGCGCGTGTCCCAATGAACATCTTATAGCTGGTTCGCGCGCGCACTCCCTCTCTCTCTCTCTCTCTCTCTCTCTCGACAACGACAACAACTCCCATGAGCACACGCTCTTTCATGACGTCATCAGAATACGTCTTTTGCTATTATTTTGATTGAGTGACCCCTGGTGGCCAAAAGTTACATACTGTACGTTTAACTCAAAATCCGTGGCAGTTTCACGGAATCGCCGAAAATTCCGTGATGTGCCCACGGAAGTGATGCCTATGTAAGTCAATGACAGGCAGCATCCGTGGTCCACACACGGGCTGTTACAACACACGCGCTCCCCCAATTGAGGTCGTTTTATAATTTGGAAAGGTATCGCTTTAAATATTCTGAGTTTACTTAAAGTACTTTAATTTAAATATTTAGTTTTAAAGTGATTTTAACTTGATATTGCATTGTTCTGTCGTCGTTTGATCGCTAGGATAACGTCTGGTCACCCTGAATTCCGTGACCGTACGGTGGTCGCCACAGATTGTTTCACCTTCACTGGTCGAGATTGCCTATTGCTGATTTTGACACTTTAGGCTATACAAGTTGTCTGTGTTTGCGATGAAATGTAGCCTCATTAAACTGTGAACATATTATCTCCCCGTAGTAGGCTAACCGTTTTCCTTATTGTCAAATTCTGTGATGGCACCACGGATTCTTCCGTGACGGGACCACGGAATTCTTCCGTGACCGTACCACGGAATATTCAGTGGTCGCCACAGATTGTTTTCACCTTCACTGGTGCCTATGCTGATTTTGACACTTTAGGCTATGAAAGTTGTCTGTGTTTGTGATGAAATGTAGCCTCATTAAACTGTGATATTATCTCCCCTGATCAGTTTATGTAGTAGGCTAACGTTTTTCCTTATTGTCAAATTCTGTGATGACACCACGGATTCTTCCGTGACCGTACCACGGAATATTCTGTGGTCGCCACAGATTGGTTTCACCTTAACTGGTGCCTATTGCTGATTTTGACACTTTAAGTAGGCTATGAAAGTTGTCTGTGTTTGTGATGCATAGCCTAATTATGAACCTCTTATCTCCCCTGACCAGTTTCTATAGCCTTTTGCTTATTGACAAATTCTGTGATGGCACCACGGATTCTTCCGTGACGGGGCACACGGATAACCGGATAACTAGAGGCAGGCTTGATCAATCAAACTCCCCATCCATCATCTTAGTGTAAATAATATTTGGACTAATTTACAATTTTTTTTTTATGTTTACTCAATTGACAGATAGGCATATACAGACAACGAAAAAAAAAATTATAAAGACTAATAATAAATTAATGTAAAATCGGACGAGTCTGTTGCCATGACGGCGACCCCACTTTCGCGGTTTTTCCGTCATTGCGAGGATCCCCTCTACAAATCCGGTATGTATCTCAGACCTGCTACTTATTTACTATCTATAAATGTTGAATTATACGTTTTAATGCGTTTTAGATGGCTTGTATTGTTGATTGCTAAATAGTTGACATGATATCGTGTCTGTAGTTGTTTTTCTCTAAAAAAAGTATGCATCTTTACATTACAAATATTTAAAAGACGTTTTCTCAAATTTTTTTTTTTTTTTGTCATTCTCCAGTAACGTTAACGTTACCAACATCTCATCCTATGTAGCACCATCATGTACACCAAAAAAATATAGAGGAAATCGATTTCTTTCTCCAGTATTATTTCCTAAGTAATGAAAGCATATAATAAAAATAAAAATAATTTTGCACCTGGCTTTATCATATGCATATGTTCAGATTTATGTTACCGAAAATATATATGCAAAATTGCGCATATTTAATGAGATGATGCATACTTTGCATAATTAAACATACACATTTCAAAAACTTATAATACATTGTTTTTATATACTTGTGTAATTAATCAACTGAGGAAGTTTCATGGTGATATCTATTATTTTAAAAGTTTACCCTATTCACCTGTAGTGTCTCGCATTAATGACATTATATTTTTTCTCAGAGATATATCTAATTATTCTTTTCTTGTCTGTTCTACAGATTATTTGCTGTTTTAAATCTTATCTCCATTTCTCTATCTCTATATCGTTTAGAAAACAAAGGCACTTTTAAGAGCCACTCTTTCAATCTCTCTCTCTCTCTCTCACTCTGTTTCTCTCTTAAGTCTCTCACACTTTCTCTCTCTCTCTCTCTCTCTCTCTCTCTCTCTCTCTCTCTCTCTCTCTCTCTCTCTCTCTCTCTCTCTCTCTCTTCTCTCCACCCCCTCCTCTCTCTCTCTCTCACTCACACACACACACACACACACACACACTCAAGCACACACACTCACACACACACACACACACACACACACACACACACACACACACACACACACACACACACACACACACACACACACACACACACACACACACACACACACACACACACACACACATCTTCATATCTGTATTGTGTGTCTATTGTCTGTATTTTTGTTTTGTATCTGTGCGTGCGTGCACCATGTCAGAAAACCACCCAGGAGTCTTTGAAGATCCCAATGAGGCCAGGGTGAGAAATTTACACCCATATCTATGTCAAATAACTATTGGTATTACATATTGTTAGCTTGTTGTTGTTGCTGTTGAGGTATTTTTAATGTATTTAATGTAAATTGGAGTAATGTAGTATTTTATATCTTGTAGTTTTTGATTTGTGTTTTTTATTGTTACTTACTAAAAAAGCGTCCATCAAACATAACCATAAGTTAGCCATCAAAGTCTGATATTTAGATGTTTGGAGTAAATCCAGTGTCTTACTAAAACTGCATTATAACTGAACCAGGACAAAGTCATGTTTGTGACAGACATTATGCCTTCTGTCTGGTTTACAGCATCAAAACATGTCAAAAGGTGGAGGGCTCAAGAAGACATGCCCAGCGTGCAAAAATAAAATTTTTAATGGCTTCAAGAAGTGCCCTATGTGCAAGGCCGCACAGCCTAAAAATGTGCGCCTAAACAAAAAGTTAGAAAAATTTGAGCAAAAAAAAAAGATATGGGTTGCCAACACAAAAAAAAATCAGGTGACCTCACATTTGTTGGACGATGCCATCATTTTGGTAAGTAACTTTTGTTGTTCTATGTCACCATAGTCCAGTTATTTTTGGTTACTTGGGAGACTTTCTGGTTTTGACTGAGACAAGATAATGCATTAACATTTATGGAAGCTATTTATTCAACAGTTTTAGCATCTTAACTGTACCCTACTGTCATTGAAAAACGTTGCAAACAGACCAAAGACTCTCAGGATCACTTAGCCTGCAGTACTTTAAGATACATTCAGCAACAACTCACAAAGGGCTTCTGGGATCCAGAATACAGCTATTCCTTGTGATGTTCCAAAAGTCTGCTTCTACCCTAAGTATTTCTTGTTGACCTGCATTTGTGTCCCAGCTTTGTGATAAGCAGACAAAGATCCATACACAGCCACACCAAAGCAATTGTAATTGTTTTTAATGTTTTTTTAAAAAAATGTTTTTTTTTTTTTTATCTTTAGATAGAGAAGCTGCACGCAGTCGGCTGGAGGCCTTTGCTTTTGGTGGAATATCCACACAAGAAGGCCAAAATGATCTTGCCAAAAGAAAAAGTGTTGGGCAAAAGTGCACAGACCTGTGTGCAAAACATATTTGAAATATTTAAAATGATGGTTGAAGGTAAGACTATATTTATATACTATAAACTTTATATATGTATTTTTTATATATTATTATTTAGGAGTAGATGGTGTTGAGCAATGTTTGGAAATAGTAAGGGCAACTGTGCTTCTCTGATTATATGAGGCTTGTGGATTTTGTATTATTTTGCCTTAGCTTTCACATTTTGACATAATTGCGTATAGTCAATTTTTTGTGTTTGTATTCTTCTAGTGAATACAGAACAGGCAACAGACAGTAGCCATGAACCTGAGGACGCTACTGTCACTATAAATTTTGAGATAACCCCATTAAGAGAACAAGGTGCGTTTGGCCCAGATTTGGTGCCTTCACTTTATTGTGTTCTCTGATATTTTTGTGAAAATATGCTTTAGCAGCAGATGTCTTTTCACTACACCTATTTAAACTTTTATAAGACACAATGTCACCATCTCTCCGCTCATCCTCAGATTCAGTAGCCACAATATCCGTGGACCAGGGGGCTGTGACTGTGGCTGATTTGAACAAACCTCCTACTGGAAAAGGTCCTAAGCTCTTCAGGTTTATTTATGTTCTTTCACAAAATTCGCAAAGAATTTCATTTTAGCACAAAATAATTCCTAAATGATGTTAAAATTTCCTCATTAGGGCTTAGTGCAATTTTTTTTCTCCTAAAATGTTGAGATACTTTCATCCCTAAGATTCTTTGTGAATACAGACCCTAATTGTACTGTATATTATGTAATCTGTGTATACACTTTAGAGAGACAACATCTTCTTTCCACTCATTCTCATCCTCAGATTTGACCAGCGCCATGAGTTTGGACCAGGGGGCTGGGACTGAGGATGGTCCAGAATTGTTGCTTAGCCCTCCTCCTACAGTACAAGGTTTTACAGTGTCCTGAGTACTTCCAACCATAGCCCTGTTATTTGAGCTCACTGTATGCTGTCAGTGGGAACAAGTATGAGAGAATTTGGTACAACATAGACCAAACAGAGAACAGGAACTTTATGCTGAATGGTACCATGAGAAATTAAACTGAAAGTGACCTCATGGTCTCAGATGGTTTGTAGTCTATGTAGTCTATGCTGTACCAAATTCTCTTGTTCTTCCTACCAACAGCACTTGGGAAGCTCAAACAACAGGGCTATGGTTGGATGTACTCTGTAGTATCGCTTTAAGCTCTTTTTTTTCAGGTCTCTGTTATGACCTAATTGTATATTATGATAGACAATGCTATCTCTTCACTCATTTTAGATTCAGTAGCCGCAATATCTGTGGACCAGGGGGCCAGGACTGTGGTGGCTGTGGCTGATCAACCTGCTACTGGACAAGGTCTTAAACTTTTCAGCTTTATTTCTGTTCTTTATCTTTAAAAGAATATGCTTAAGCTTCAAATATCTGTACTGTACTGAACCAAGTCTATTTGTCTATATAGGGAAAAGACGAAATCAGAGGAAGAGAGGTCTGAAATCTGACATCTGATTGTGTCATCTTTTACATTATCAACACAAAGTATTAATTGAATTGTTGTGCAGATCTTCCTGATATTATTGGTTTAAAGGTGGGGTATGTGATTTTCTTTTTTGACCATTTTTTCAAAATCACTTGAAATCCTATTCCTAACCCACTTACAGCCACTGAGTTAGAAGCACTGAAATGAAAATTAAGCAATTTAATAATCTGTGGAACGGGCAGGACTCGAAAAACTCCAGCCAATCATTTCCAAGACCACCTAGAATCATTGGACAGTAAGTGCGTCAATCAAATAGTCGTACCATACCCCCCTCCCCCATCCCCCTCGAGCGAGTCAGGGCCGGCGTTGGAGGAAAGAAGGTAGGACCTTTTGAGTTGTGTATTTTCAAAATCTGCCAGCCGTTTTGCAAATCACATACCCCACCTTTAATTAATTTCAATATGAATTGTATGCATAGTGTTCATACTGTAGATACGCAAGTTTTCAAGTATTAAGTATTTTCTAAGGCTACATTTGCATTTGGATTATCATCTATCATTCACTACTCTATGTTCTTATGTTGTACAGTGAGAACAAAAGATTGCCCCCACAACAATCGGGATGTGCACCCATACCGTGGATAATACGGACAAGGCAGAGAAAGGTAGGATTGGTGAGGTAGTTAGATTGTGTTATCTGATATGATGTCCTACAGAAAATACATCTTGGCTAGCCTGAGCATGTTTTGAAACTGGTTTGATCAGCCATTTTTTTTTTACCAGTTCATGTTTTTGCATGAGATTTGATGGTTAAGTTGGTTTGACCATCTTATGATGTCCATTCTTATCCTGATACACCAAACGCTTTAACATTATTTCACTTTGTGAAAAGCACCTGGGGCCTCATTTATAACAGTTGTGTACGTACAAAACAGGCCCTGAAAGAGGCGTACGCCACTTCCAACGCATAAATTGTGATTTATAAAAACAAACTTGATGGGAAAATGTGCGCACCTGCACGTAAACTCTGATCCATGCGTACAAACGTTTTGGAGACGGAGCAGTTTGGCGATACCAATGGTGCGCTGGACTTTTTTTTTTTTTTGGTCACTTTTAGACAGAAAATCTAAAGAAGATTATACATCTACAGAAAGATAATACAAATATAATTTCACTCACAAAGCCTGTCACTTGAAGCAAAAATCCACACCTTAAATGAGCGCCAGCGAACGCGTTGGGCCGTTTAGTTAAACTGACGCATATCTAACGGCAGATTAAAACCATAAATCTTCATTATGAGCCCCAATCATACAGTGCATGTTCACAATAACATTTTAAATAAAATAATGATTTATACTATGTTTTACTTCTGATACAAACATTTTGATTAAATATGCCATTCTCATTAATGGGTTTAAACACATAAACTACATGAAATTTACTGAGGAGTTCAAACATTTTTTATATTCAATAAATATAAATATTTGTCGTGGATGTAATGCTTTTGAAAAATTTTCCTCTGGCATGCTGTCTTTTAATGTTTTAACTACAGAGAGAATTGCTTACCATGATACTAACAGATTGTGCAAATATAGCCTAATGCACAACATGGTCTATCTGTTTCCATTAAAAATATAAATCAATTAAAATACTATTTGGCAAGTGGAAAATATTGAAAAAAACTTTCTCTGAAATGTATTTTACACTATTTGATTTATTTATTCAAAAACAAGGCAAGGATGGGCTACTAAATGGTTTTTATTAATGTAATGTGACAGCACATCCGTATTTCATATTTTCCTAATGTCTTGTACCGTTAAACATGTTATCACGTGGATGAATAATCATATGCAAATGATATGCAGATGAGGATATGCATAGTAAAACTAGGCGTTGTAAGCTCATTTATGGTTATTTCGGGGAGGAGACGCGTGTGCGCATAATCTTCCGCTGACTGGGATTTATAAAGTGAATTCTGCGCAGGTTCTGGCGTACAAACGGTTTTATAAGTCTGGCTTTCGGGCGCACGTACACTTTTGGTAAGGATCCTACGCACAGTTTTATAAATGAGGCCCCAGGAACCTATCCATTGGGATATTTGCTTCCTGGTGGGCAGATACTTTCTGCTTCAACCAATCGCTACTTGGTCGTATGTTACATGCTGGAACGCACCATTTTCTCTTTCAGCCCACTCTAGCTTAGACCATCCAGCAACCAGCATAATTTTTCTGCAAGGTTTAAACTACAACTAACATCATATAAAACTGTGAAAAGGTATTTGATTTAAAAAAAAATCTGGTGCATTGCGCAACATTTCATGTTAAAAATACCCGTTTTTCTAACCCATACATGTTTAAACAATTGCCTGATAGGCTGAATGAGCCCTTCTCTGATCACTGCAATTGCCTCTATAATCCTGTACAGTAAAATATATAAGAGGGATTCGGGCTCGAATTTGAGGCTGGGCGTGACGTCATGCACGTTCACGCTCACCTGGCTATGTCTGGCAGGATTCAAACCGCTGATTTGAGCTTTGTGTATTCGCCGCAATTGTCCGTATCAGCGAAGATAACTCAAGCGACAAAACTTTAGTCAACTTTCGACAAAAGTAGAAGATGGATTCAAAGAGACCGGCTTGTAGTTCATTCCAAATGCAGTTTCGCTTATCGCCAGAGGGGGCATAGCTCTGCAAAAACTCAGAGACTTGCGCAATGCACCTTTAAGGCTCTTGCAGTGCCAATTTAGAAGTTGTCCTGCATGTGAGTAACTGATTGCTAGTGCTCCTTCTTGGGCACACTACTCAAGGCTCAGGTACCCCAGTGGCATGCCACTGAACCATGTTCAAGTTACTTAGCATCATAAATTAAACTAAAGTGTACCATAATAGGTGAGACCCGCATCATCTGCTTAGATGTCAGCAAAGCTAACCACTGTAATTGTTATGATGCAGAGCAGGAAGCAGGATCCAAATGCAGCAGTTTTTTTATTAAATAAACTAGAACAATGACAAAGACTAAGAATAAACTTGAACTATGACAAACGCTAAGACTCCAGAACAGAACCGACAACATGCAACAGAACAACATCAAGAACTCACAAAGACTGAGCTAGACACAGGGCTTAAATACAAAGGCAAACAAGCTAAACAAGATAATGAGGGGAGTGGCTAATCAGAGAGTCTTACTATGTGTCTCTGACTAGCCACTCCCCTCATTATCTTGTTTAGCTTGTTTGCCTTTATAATAATAGACATAACGGGAACTGCTAAACATGGAAAAAGACAGGGGAACACAGACAGGAAACATGACAGAACCCACACGTG
The DNA here is from genome assembly GCA_036326025.1 of Chrosomus eos. NCBI lineage: Eukaryota > Metazoa > Chordata > Actinopteri > Cypriniformes > Leuciscidae > Chrosomus > Chrosomus eos. Next base: position 9,427 of record JAZAVI010000953.1, on the reverse strand, counting down.
ATAGTATCTCCTGTAGTCACAGTGGAGTGTGTCCTATTGCTAAATTTCGAATGCATGTCCATAGTGAAATTTAGTACCAATTGTATCACCAGGGAATTCTTTGTTGTCATGTCGATAAAATTTGCCCTTGATCCGTGTCTCTAAACATTTATTTTTAAATCCCTAGAAATATTCTTTAAAGGTCCTTATACAGTATTTGATTCGGAGAAATCTTGGGAACCCTCTTCCCCGTTAACTACATGATGTTTGCTATCCTGACAGACTATTGCTTGCAAGTAATCAGAATATGGACCTGATTGTTGTTCTGGGAAATATTCTCCTCGTTCCTATTATCTTTACCGGTAATCGTGCAAGACTGGAAAAAACTGGTTCAAGAACGACCACTGCTCAGTAAGACAAAGGACCTTGCTGGAAATGAACATTTGACCTCCCCCTCATACAGTCTCACCTAATCTACATTTCATTCTCTCTCAAGAATACATATGGTTTAATCATGTGAATGATTATCATTGAGTATTATGTTTAGTATCATTTAAAATGTCTCAGAGTGACTGATACAAATGTCTCATTTCCAAATAAGTAAAACAAAATGTAAAGGTTTTTAGAAGTTTGGAGAAAACTGGCACACAAAGGAAGATAGGCAAAGGTTTTTTAGATCAATTATTGAAAAGCACACTTAACTGAGTGAGAAATTGTTTGTGTAGGGAGAGAAACTATTTTTTATTGGTGCATTCTCTAAAACAATCATGCATTAGAGGCCCCCTCGAAAACTAGATGTCACATCTCAAAGGGTTTTCCTCTTACAATAATTACTGAAATTATTTGAAAACTGATCAACTAATGTCACTCCAAATCATTCGATTTAAGTTTGCATTGTAATTCTGTATGCAATATTTCATGTAACACGTTTCCATGTCTTTTTTTGCCTTCCACAGGGGAAGACGGAACTCCTGTACGACTGGATGCCCTGCGATCTATGGTATGGTACCCTTGCTTGGACAGTTCACCCTTAGGCTGCGTTCACACTGCAGGGGCTTAACCCTCTGAGGTCGGCCGTCACGGGGGCGTGATGAGCTCACTTTTTTCCTTATCAGTGCAAAAGAGACTCAAATTACTCTGTTGATTTTTATCTTACATTTAAGTGTTGTACATCATTAGATCCTGTTTAGTTTCTATTTTTTTTAGGGTAATCACAATAAAAACAAAGTGTTGTGCTTTTCGTCAAATAAAGAATAATAAACATGATGCGCGTTTTACCTTCTCTCCGTCAGTGAAGTCCATTCTGAAACGCGTCCGAAAAAATAACTGTAACTCTGTTAATACTTGTCACAGAGATACGAGAGATGTCTCTTTATGAAGCTGAGATTCTCTTCTTTTAAACGAAGTAAGCTACTAAAAAAAATTATATTTCCAGTTTATGTAATCCGTTTGAAACCAAGGAGAGTTACAGTTGTTTCGTTCTCCCCTCATTATCATTAATCAGCTCAGATCGCCACGCCCCCAGCGCTTTTCACATGGTAAAATAGGTGATCTATGCATCGCACACGCGGCACGCCCCGCGATCATGCCACAAAATCATGAAGCTTCTTCATCAGATCATTCACTGTTAGTTCATCGCGTTTGGAGGATGGCAGCAGCACGCTACTCCGACAGAGAGGCCCTTCAGATGATTCTGGACAGCGATGACGAATTCACATTTTCTTCAGAGGAAGATTGCAATTCGGACGACGAAAAGGCTGCATTTTCAAGAACGAATTGATCCAACCGAGGATAGAAGTTCGGAGTAAGTTTTTTAGTGTTATAATTCGTTTTCTTATCATATAGAGCTCAAATGAATTTTATATTTTGCCTAGTTTTGGCTAGCTTTTGACATAGGAAATACCTCACAATATCCCTAACATTGTATGCTCGTGTAAACTTTTTAAATGTGATATTCTCTGAACATATTTGTATATAGCATACATATTTTTCACTCAGTTTTGATTAGTTTATGACACTGATTAGCCTATCATGCTAAATAGCCTACTGCCTTATGTGTAGTGCATTTTGTTCGAGAATAACTTCTAGGTTATGTGATTGAGATAAATATATTTCAGACTCCGGTAAAATACGTGATACTGTCTAAATACAATATATTTTATATATAAATGTTCAGTTTTGGTTAGCCCATGACTTATCATGCTAAAATAGCCTACTGCCTTAGCCTATGTGTAATGCATTTTTTGGGGAATAACTGCTAGGTTATATGTGATATTTCAGACTCTGGTAAAAACGTGATAGATTCTGTCTAAATACAATATGTTATATATAAATGTTCAGTTTTGTTTAGCCTATGACACTTCATCATGCGTAAATACTTGTTTGTGAATACAGGTGTAATGTTTGAAATGTAAGTTAGTGATGTGTCGTTCGTTCGCGAACAATCCGTTCATTGTGTAGCCTATCCCTAAATGCGTGCTGTCTATATGGGCCATAGATACTCGCAAATGTTCAGTTTTAGTTAGCCTATGACACTAATTATCATGCTTACTGCCTTATGCACTGTGAATACAGGTGTAAATGTTTGAAATGTAGCGATGTGTCGATCGCGAACGATCCGTTCATTGAGTGTACATAATAAATGCGTGCGTTCTATATGGGCCATCAACAGATACTCTGTTGTATACATAATGTATGCTAACAGTTATTTTGTTTTGTTTTTAGAAATGTGGCATCATGCTCTCCTTCTCCAGCACCTCGCAGAGGGACACGCAGGTCTCGTTCAGTTCTCAGTGCGATCGAGAATAATACTGAGTAAGTGCATAGACGTAATATCGTTTACATCGTCATAATGTAAAAGTTCCTATTATTGTGTGAAATTAATCCATGGTAATTAGTGATTGATAAGCGTAATAATAATACAGTTTCTTTGATTGTGTTATCAGCATGCATTCTATATGGGCCATCAACAGATGTTGTTGTTGTTGTTGATACTTTATTGATCCTTTGCAGGAAATTATATTGTCACGGCAGCTTTAACACTCAATAACAAAACATAATACAAAAAAAACAATAATACCTATATAGAATATTCAGTAACAGATGCATATTCAGTACAGAATATTCAATAACTCTGTTGTATACATAATGTATGCTAACAGTTATTTTGTTTTGTTTTTTAGGAAATTGGCTGCATCACGTTCTCCTTCTCCAGCACCTCGCAGAGGGACACGCAGGTGTCGTTCAGTTCTCAGTGCGATCGAGAATAATACTGAGTAAGTGCATAGACGTAATATTTTACAGATGAAATGTAGCCTAATTGTGTTTACATCGTCATAATGTAAAAGTTCCCATTCTTGTGTGAAATTACAAATATGTCTTTTTTAAATCCATGGTAATTAGTGATTGATAATGATAATAATACAGTTTCTTTGATTGTCTTATCAGCATGCTCACACTTTTTCTTTCTTCTTTTTTTATAACAGATGTGACAATGTCCAAGCACCAGTTCCGAAGAGAGCCAAGGCAAACAAGCAGACGAGCAACATGCAGTCCACGCTGTCATGGAAAACAGAGACCGATGTTGACATGGTTCCACAGACACTGCGATTTCTTCCTGCACGGGAAACTGGACCGCAACTGAGCTCTGTAGACTCGCATTCGCCCATGAGTCTATTCAAACAGTTTTTTAAACCTGCGGTAGTTTTTTTTTAGTATTCTTTGAATAAAAATATTTTTTTTATAAAAAAAACAAGTTTGGTATTTTTATGTTTGTTTTTTTGAATGGATGTGTTAAGTGATAGTAATGACTTTAAGTCTTTACATTCTTAGGAAAGAACGTAAATTCTATTTTGAATAAATGCTGTTCTTTTTAACTTTTTGTTCACCAGTGAATCATTCTTTGTTCAGGCTGCCTCAAAGCACCTTGATGGCCCATTAGCCATTGGGGGAGTGTCTTTAGTCTTCCCAGGTGTAAATCACATTAATATTCATGGGCATTAACACTCCCACGCATACAGCACTGCTGACCCAAAAACTGATGTAAGAAATTCAAATCGTTATATTGATGTTTCTGAAAGAGTGGTCAGAATGATTTTCACTTCATTTTGAAGTAAAAATTCTAGCCTACAAGAATAGTAACTCAAAAGTATTGTGGACAACTATTCAGTATGTGTTAAATGGCCTTATTGCAGTGACATTTTTTTTCCCAAAACGTACTAACCACGCATATTATTTTTTTTCTATAAAATGCAAACAAGTACATCAATTTTGCTCACATATTATTGTAGCAGAGTTTGTGCTGAATACAGCAAATTTATATGTTGGCAAATGGTATGTTTTAAGTAGCTGAAATAAGCACAAATGTCAGGGCATACCAAAACACCGAAAGAGCCCCAAAACAGCTCAGACCTCAGAGGGTTAATGCTCAATTCCGATTTTTTGAAAAAAAATTATTTTTTTGCAAGGCCGTTCACATTTCCAATTAAATGCGACCTTTTGTGATCTCCTGTGTGAACGTGAAATGACCCAGAAGTGACCCGCATGCGCAGAAGAGTACTCAACGGTCAACAACGTCACTTGTTGTTTGCGGAAGTTCCGATAAGAGCCCTCGAGTTTGGCCTGAATAGAGCTGTCCCCCCAAATATTAATTAAATCAGAAACCTCGCTTCCCTTCCATTGACTGGTCTCAGCATCGTCTGCCATAGTTGTTGTTTATCTTCTCATTCCCGCCTACTTAAACGCAGAATTATGACGTTTGTTGCGTCTTAATGACGTGCGGATACATGTGACCTGGCCGTTCAGACTGAAGTCGCATTTCAAAAGATCGGATACGTATCGGATTTGGACCACATACTCAAGTGGCCTGGGTCGCATTTGAAAAGATCGGATCTGTGGCGTTCAGACTGTCATGAAAAGATCAGATACAGGTCGATCAGAAAAAATCGGAATTGGGTCGTTTCAGCCTGCAGTGTTAACGTAGCCTTAGTATACCACATTTTTACATTGCAATGCACAACACAAACCTTCCAGCAACTTCAAAGACAACACGTTGCATGGCAAGCAACTAAACCAGTTGGTTAGAACTACTGTGTTTGACAGATGACATTGAGCCAAAAAAAAAAAAAAAAAAGGAAAATAAACATGTCTCAAGTGTATTTTGACATTTAGATTCAAGGGGAACTGCTGAATAAGAACTACTGACTTATAGCCGTAGCTTGTGATCATGATAGTTGTAATGGATATACCTAAAGTTGTGTTTACCACACCCTTGACTATTCATTACCAACCCTACTCTCACTGAGTGCTACATTGGCTTTAAGCGAGGCCAGACAAGATTGCATTATCAAAATTCTGTTTTTAAGTCTTTGCAATCTACTTTATACTACTGTATACTCTATGTACTACTATCTTAATTTTATTAGGTTATGAGTTAACAGTTACCAGTTGTAAACAGTGTTGTCTAGAAATTTTTCTTTGTTTATTGAAAACTCTAGATGCTATTTTCATTTTTAGGCCTATGGTTAATCTTAACATCACTCCTATTGAATACCTTGTCTTACATCTTAATTACTGTATTCTAATATTGTGTAATAGTGTAGTGTAGACGTTACAGCATTGAATGTTAAGTCATTATTCATACCTTTTTCACTAATCACCTATCTCTTGTCTTTTTTAGCGGGAAAACCTGGCCTCCAACCTGGCAGGCGGCTTGAGACTCACTCCAGTTTTATTTTTCTGTCATAAAACCTACACAAAAGTTTTATGCAAATTGGTCCTTGTCTAGTTTGTTTTTTATGTTATTTGTTCATTTTTGGTAGGTTTGTATTGTTTTAATAAAGATTTGTATTTACTAAGCTTTTCCATGTCATGTCTAACATACATCACTCACACTCATGTAAGTGACCTAGCAGAGATCATTGTGTAGTAATTTTAATAATAGGATGTACATGAAGACTAGAATAAATATACTAAGCTTTTCCTTTAGTAGGCATCATACTAACAGCATTTGGGCTTGTTGGTATGAAGGACTGGTGGGGACATTTGTATTACACACATGACAGTTCCCTTTATCGAAAAAGGGAACTTCGAGATGCGTCGAACGACACGGTGGGAACGCCTCTTGCGTGATTGCGTCTGAAGCATCTATGCCAACTAGTCCAATGGAATGAGAGAATGAGCGTCACGGGCGGGTGACGTCATGAACCAGGAAAGGATAAGAGCACTTCCGCTGCTCGCCGGCATTTAGCTTCTGTTGCCTCAGCAAGCGATCTGTGTCAAACTGTCTCTGTCTATTTATTGTTGTCTGTTACAATATTGTCGGAAACGTTATGGCGAAACAAATGTACAAACAGTGTGTTCCTCCCTGCCCGCGTTTATTTAAACGGGTGGGGACACACACAGCTTTGTGTCATTTTGTTTGAGAGTAATAGCATGTTGAGTGCTAACATTGTGAAAGTGAAACTACCAGATTTGCATGCTCTGCTCTCGCCTGTCACTATGATAGTGGCAGGCTCGCGATTCTCACGGGATGCAGGACCCGCATTTGCCGAGGCGGCGCGGAGAATGCATTCCTGGGGATCGCAAAAGGATCTTTTGGAGGGGTGGGAGAACGGTCCGAGGGCCTTTTCTTCTTCCTTGCCCGGAAGATCCAGCTCTATCTCCCCGGTGTTGGAAGCACGCTCTGCGGTTTCTTCCGCTCGGGAGAGAGAGCCCTTTTTCCTTCATTTTTTTTCCTCCGAGGAGGTTTGTGTTTGAGAATGTTGAAAGTGAAAGCAAGCACACACACTGTTGAATTAGATTCGCCATCTATTTTTCCAGTATATGATGAACTGGTGGAGGTTTTGTCCCGTGCTGTTAGTAAATTAAATATTTAATGGCCAGCTGAGAAAAAGGAACGCTCGTCCTAAGAAACTTGACGAGCGTTTTCTTATTTCTATCACATTATCTCCACCACGAGGCTTCCATTTTTTCCCTGTTTTACACACTGAATATTTAAATTATGGAATAAACCGTATTTATCACTACTTTCAGCCCTCGTGTTAAATGTTTATTCAAGATTAGAGGGTTGAAAGATTACGGTTATGATATGATGCCCCAGGCTGAACAGAAATAAAAATAGGAAAATGCTATTTTTTCACCTGGTCCAGTATCATCATTTAAGCCTCTGCTTTGCTCATAAGCCTATACTAAAGAATCTCGCGTTTGCCGAGGCAGCGTGTAGGTTTAATGTTGTATCAGAATCTAGCTCGGATCTCGCGTTTGCCGAGGCACCGCTTAGATTTCGAGTGTATTTTGCAAAAATAAGATTCTGTGGCTGGGATCTCGCGTTTGCCGAGGCAGCGCGTAGGTTTAAGCAGAACTACTTTGGTTTTATGGGTAAAGCTTATACGGCAGCAGGTCAGCTGGAGAATGTTTATAGAAAACTATATTATAATGCTCCAGGCTTATCAGGCCGATCTGCTGGGGTTCTGGATATAGTGAAATTTGAGCCTTCGCGTCTCTTCGGCGACGCATTCCATGCGTTCGTTGTTAGGTGATACATTATATATATATAAAAATATATATAATAAGGTTTCTCCCTCGCTGTGTCCAGCCCCCTGGGGCTGCTGGGCGTGAGCAGCTCCAGCCGTCTAGTTCATCATATTATGTGCACAGAAAGTGAGGACAGCCCCGACCGAAGTGGAGTGGTGTACACCTCATTACACGGTGCCCGTTCCATTTCGGGGTCCTCACGAGACCCTCCTGCCAACCCTGCCACCTCCGGTGCTTCAGGGCGCAGCGGTCTCCAGCGAGTCGCTGATGCTATGCTGCGGCACAGCATTGGTTTCGCGCCCTCTGAGGGGGGCTTTTGAGCAGTCAGGTCAGGTAGTTCCTGCCATTATGTTTCAGGCTCCAGATTTGGCTCTCTCAGTAACACCAGAGGCCAGCCTCGAGAGGCTGGTTCCCTTAGTAAATTTTTTGGCAGCGTGGGAGCTTCTGCCGAATATTTCTCATTGGGTCCTGCAGATTGTAGAGAGAGGATACAGAATCCAGTTTGGCTCTCGTCCTCCTCATTACAGCGGGGTGCTGCCAACAGTGGTGCATCCCGAGCAGGCTCTGGTAATGGAACAAGAAGTAAAGGCCCTGTTAGCAAAAGAAGCTATAGAACAGGTGTACTCACCCGTCAGAGAGTCGGGTTTTTACAGCCATTATTTTATTGTTCCAAAAAAGGATGGAGGGTTGCGTTCCTTTTTAGATCTTCGCCTGTTAATTCGGTCAGTTCAGAAACTAAAGTTCAAGATAGCTGACCCTCAAACAGATCGTGACCCAAATCAGATCCGAGGACTGGTTTGTCACGATAGATCTAAAGGATGCATACTTCCATATCTCCATCCTCCCTCAGCACAGGAAGTTCCTATGGTTTTCTTTCAGGGGCAAAGAATACCAATATCGGGTTCTTCCTTTCGGCCTAGCTTTGTCACCCCGTTCGCATTCTGAATTATATCGACGACTGGCTGATTCTAGCGGAATCAGAGCAGTTGGCGGTTCGGCACCGAGGTGTCGTTCTCGCTCATATGCAGATGTTGGGGTTGAGGCTCAATACCAAGAAGAGTGTGCTTTCTCCAGTATTGAGAACCACTTTCCTTGGTGTGGTACGGGATTTAGTATCCTAACAGCCACAGAAGAGCTGAGGCTAGGCCAGTCACGCACTGTAAAACAGTTCAAGAGACTGTTGGGTCTTGTTGCAGCAGCGTCCAACGGAATTCCTTTTGGCATGCTGTACATGAGACCTTTACAGCGCTGGCTCAGGACCAGGGGGTTCTCCCCGAGGGGAAACCCACTTTGCATATCAAGGTCACGCGGCGATGCTTTCGTGCCTTAGTTATATGTAGTAAACACTGGTTCTTAACCCAAAACCAGTCATGCATTGTAAACAGTTCGAGAGACTGTTGGGTCTACTGGCAGCAGTGTCCAACGGAATTCCTTTTGGCATGCTGTACATGAGACCTTTACAGTGCTGGCTCAGGACCAGAGGGTTCTCCCCGAGGGGAAACCCACTTGCATATCAAGGTCACGCGGCGATGCTTTCGTGCCTTAGTTATATGTAGTAAACACTGGTTCTTAACCCAGGGTCCGGTGTTGGGAGCTCTTTGCCATCGAGTTGTGATCTCGACAGATGCTTCCCTCACCGGCTGGGGAGCGGTAATGGAAGGCCGCTCGGTTCAGGGTCTGTGGAAAAGCCATCATCTTTCGTGGCACATAAATTGCCTGGAGATGATGGCCGTCTTCAATGCGTTGAGACATTTCCTTATGGACCTAAGAGGCCATCATGTGCTCGTTCGAACAGACAACACATCAGTGGTCTCTTATCTGAACCGCCAGGGGGGTCTGCGCTCGCGTCCGCTTTGCAAACTGGCGCACCAGATCCTCCTGTGGTCTCTGGGGAAAGTACTCTCTCTGAGGGCAG